>JADGIZ010000496.1:0-12886 GCA_027604665.1 Polyrhizophydium stewartii
GGGGGGGGGGGGGGGCCGCGGCCGGCCGCAGCCATGGTCGCCAGCCGGGGGGGGGGCGCTCGGCGCGCAGGCGGGCCGCGCCCCCGGCTTTGCGGGAGCCGCAGCCGCCGGCCGAGGCGCAACCGCCAGCCGAGGCTCAGCGCAGGGGGCACCCGGCACGGAGGGCTCGGCGGCGAGGGGAGGGCGGCGCGTGCGGAGTGTGCGGCCAGCGAGGCATTGGGCACCCGAGCACGAGATCCGACCGCACGCAGGATGCCCGGCCCGCAGCGCTCGAGTGGCTGAGTGGGCCGTCGCGGCGGCGTGGCCACCCGTCCCTGGAGTGCGCAGCTGTCGCTGCGTCGGGGGAGAGCGGCGCGGGCGCACCACGGGGATGTGGGCGAGCGGCCGTCGAGGCACGAGTGCCTTACCATCTTGGCGAGCTCGTCGCGAGCGGCCTTGGTCTCGGCATGGGCGAGCGTCAAGCGCTGCTCGAACAGCGCGCGGGCGAGCTGCTGCTCCTCGGCAGCGCGGGCAGCGGCAGCGGCAACGACAGCAGACTCGGCCTTGTGCGTCGCGGTCGTCCCGTCAGATGCACGCAGCGCTTCGGTGCTCTTGGCCCGCTGGCGCTGCTTCTTGGACTTCTTGCTCGGCGAGACCTGCGCGGAGGAGCCAAGGGCTGCTGGGCCAGCTTCAGCGCCGGTCGCAGAGGGTGCTTCGGCAGCTCGGCTGGCGTGGGCGGCCGGTGCTGGTGCCTTGGCGCCGGGAGCTCCGGCCGACAACGGCGTCGCGGCCGGCTGAGCCTGCGCGGCGCCTGTGTGTGCGGCGGATGAGGCAGCGCCAGGAGCAGACGGCCGAGCAGCCTGCGACTCTGCGTCGCGCAGCTTGGCACGCAGAGCCTCGACAAGCTGCTCGAGCACCCGGTTGCGCTTGTGGGTGGTCTCGAGCTCGCGCACAAGATCGGACGCTTCGACAGGCACGGCTGCGTTGGCCGCAACGACCGACGCCGGAGGGTCCGCGTCCGCGTGTGAGGCCACAGAAGCCCCAGCGGCTGCAGGGCGGCCATTAACCGGGGCCGGTGCAGTCTTGGCAGGTGCGGACTGCGAGGCCGTTGCGTGCATCTCGCCGGCGTCTCCCGAGCCCATCATGTCGGTTTGTGACGTCAAAGACAGAGTGGTCAAACTTTGCCTGAGAACATCTTCATTCGGTGCGGCGCGGGCTGCTTCAGGCGGCGGCTGTCTGCGCGAGCACGCCCGCAATCCACTCGTCGACGTTCTTCTCGAGCACGTCCAGGCGCACAGAGCCATGGTCGAGCACAACGTCGTGGAACGCGCGGATGTCGAACTTGCCGCCGAGCGCATCCTCGGCCTTCCTGCGCAGCTCGACAATCTTGATCTCGCCGACCTTGTACGCAAGCGCCTGGCCTGGGTCCGTCGCATAGCTGCTCCACGAGTCAACCGATGTCGCCACGATTGCGAAGCAGCACACAACAGACACATGGCCACAGCGCCGCAAACTCACCGCTTGACCTCGCTCAGCACCTTGTCGTCCGACATCGACAGGTTGTCCTGCATATATGCGACGCACTGCTCGATCGTCCAGTTCTTGGTGTGCAGGCCAGTGTCGACAACAAGACGCAGCGCGCGGAACATCTCGGCCTCGAGGCGGCCAAACAGATCAAAGTCGGTTTCGTACATGCCCATCTCCTCGCCAAGGTACTCGGCGTACAGACCCCAGCCTTCGGAGAATGCCGTGTTGAAGATCATCTTCATGTACACATGCGACACGGGCATCTCGAGCGACAAAGAGACCTGATGGTGATGGCCCGGGATCGCCTCGTGGAGCACGAGCGCCATGGCCGTGTGGTTCGGCGCGTCCTTGGCAAGCAGGCGGTTCGGGTGGAATGTGCCCGCCTTGTCGGCCGTGCCGGCTTCGTAGTATGCTCCCGGCGCTGACGCCTCGGCCTCCTTGGGCACGGCTTCAACGTTGCACTTGAACTTGGGGAACTTGTTGAAGAACTGCGGCATCCTCTTGTCGATGCGCTGCGATTGCCAGTGTGCATTGCGTGCGAGTGTCAGCAGGCATGCCGCGCGGCCGCGCACACTGACGCAACGCACGCACCTCGATCAAGGCGTTGTAATGAGGAACGATGGCGTCCTCGTTCTCAAAGAACAGCTGCGGGAAGCGCTCCTTGTCCTTGAGCGCGACAAAGAACTCCTTGAGCGTGCCATCAAACACCTTGTCCTTGATTGCCTCCATGCGCTTGCGGATGCGTGCGACCTCGTCGAGGCCCTTCTGGTGCAGCTCGTCGGCTGTGTAACGCGCCGACGTGTGCACAAAGATCAGGTCGTTGTACACGCGCTCGTAGTCGGGCAGCCCAAAGATGCCGGCGTTGGCACATCGCGAGGCCCCAAGGGTATGCGTAATAAAGTGGGGGCTCCGCCCCCCTTCAACACATGCCGGCGTTGGCGCGCGCGTGCGGCTTGTACTCGGCTTCGAGGAAGTCCTTGACGGCCTTGAACGCTGGCACGACGCTCTCGCGGATCGTGTCGAGCAGGAAGTCCTCGGGCAGCCCGACGGCGACGATCTTGTCCTTGAACAGCTTGTGGAACGAGCTGTCGGCCGGGTCCTCGACGACCGAGCTCGAGACTCTTCCGATCATCAGGTTGATGGACTCGGCAGGCAACGTGATGCCTTTGGCGATGCCCTCGCAGAAGCGCTCGACGACCTCAGCAAAGCGCTCGGGGAACTTGAGCAGGCGCTTCTTGAGGTTCTCGGCATCCTCGGCCGAGTTGATGGCGTGGTAGTTCTTGAGAGCTTGGTCCAGGCCAACGAAAGCACCAAACATGTGAGTGCACGGGATCTCGAGCTGGTAAGTGGAGGCGCTGACGATGTCCGACTCCATTGCGCCGACCAAAGCGTTGAACTCGTCCAGCTCGGCAGGCGTCAGAGCCGACTCGTCAATGGCGCTGAGCTGCACAAGCAACGACTCTTGGAGCCGCAGCGTGTTCTCGACTGTCGCCTTGGACTCATGGAAGATGTCGGACTGGTCCGTCTTGAGATCAAAGGCCGGGCCGTAGACTGCAGGCAGGCATCCGGAGGCGCGAGGCGTCGCGAGAAGAGCAGCGCCAAGGCGTCAGCAAACGGATGCTGCCAGGGCCGCGGATGCTCGGCGGCGAAGCGCAGGCGTGCACGACGCACAAAAGCATGTTGCTTGCAGCCGCACAGCCAGGCGGCGGGAAGGTGGGGGCACACTCACTGGGCTGGCTCTTGGTGAGCTCGTCAACCAGCTTGTCCATGGCGTGGCGGATGAGCTGGGCGTGCGTGTGCTGGGTCGTGGTGGCCTCGGAAGGCGTGGCGGTCTCGCAGGCGGACGTGCTGGCCATGGTGGAGCGGGCGGGTGGCAGGAGAGGGATTGCGAGGGCGGTCGGGGTACTGTTGGCTTGAATGTTGTCCTCGGACGAGGCTGAGCAGGGGGAGGCTCACGGCCAGAAGCGCTTGTGAGCGCAAGCCAATGGCGGGCCGCCACGCATCTGTCATCATCTCCGGGGTGTGCTTTGTGCCGCAAAAGGCGCGGGTGCGACAGACACAGGGCTGCCGTGGCAAGCACAAGCACACAGACACAAGCATTCATTGATCGTCACAAGAGGCATCAAGAGAACTTATTGTTGCGCACGCTCATGCGGCGGCTGTCTGCGCGAGCACGCTCGCGATCCACTCGTCGACGTTCTTCTCGAGCACGTCCAGGCGCACCGAGCCGTGGTCGAGCACAACGTCGTGGAACGCGCGGATGTCGAACTTGCCGCCGAGCGCATCCTCGGCCTTCCTGCGCAGCTCGACAATCTTGATCTCGCCGACCTTGTACGCAAGAGCTTGGCCGGGCATGATTGCGTACCGCTTGACCTCGCTGACGATCTTCTTCTCCGGCATCGACAGGTTGTCCTGCATATATGCGACGCACTTCTCGATCGTCCAGTTCTTGGTGTGCAGGCCAGTGTCGACAACAAGACGCAGCGCGCGGAACATCTCGGCCTCGAGGCGGCCAAACAGATCAAAGTCGGTGTCGTACATGCCCATCTCCTCGCCAAGGTACTCGGCGTACAGACCCCAGCCTTCGGCGAATGCCGTGTTGAAGATCATCTTCATGTACACATGCGACACGGGCATCTCGAGCGACAAAGAGACCTGATGGTGATGGCCCGGGATCGCCTCGTGGAGCACGAGCGCCATGGCCGTGTGGTTCGGCGCGTCCTTGGCAAGCAGGCGGTTCGGGTGGAATGTGCCCGCTTTGTCGGCCGTGCCGGCTTCATAGTATGCTCCAGGCGCTGACGCCTCGGCCTCCTTGGGCACGGCTTCAACGTTGCACTTGAACTTGGGGAACTTGTTGAAGAACTGCGGCATCTTCTTGTCGATGCGCTGCGATTGCCAGTGTGCATTGCGTGCGAGTGTCAGCAGGCATGCCGCGCGGCCGCGCACACTGACGCAACGCACGCACCTCGATCAAGGCGTTGTAATGAGGAACGATGGCGTCCTCGTTCTCAAAGAACAGCTGCGGGAAGCGCTCCTTGTCCTTGAGCGCGACAAAGAACTCCTTGAGCGTGCCATCAAACACTTTGTCCTTGATTGCCTCCATGCGCTTGCGGATGCGCGCAACCTCGTCGAGGCCCTTCTGGTGCAGCTCGTCGGCTGTGTAACGCGCCGACGTGTGCACAAAGATCAGGTCGTTGTACACGCGCTCGTAGTCGGGCAGCCCAAAGATGCCCGGGTTGGCGCGTGCATGCGGCTTGTACTCGGCCTCGAGGAAGTCCTTGACGGCCTTTAACGCTGGCACGACGCTCTCGCGGATCGTGTTGAGCAGGAAGTCCTCGGGAAGGCCGACGGCGACTATCTTGTCCTTGAACAGCTTGTGGAACGAGCTGTCGGCCGGGTCCTCGACGACCGAGCTCGAGACTCTTCCGATCATCAGGTTGATGGACTCGGCAGGCAGCGTGATGCCTTTGGCGATGCCCTCGCAGAAGCGCTCGATGACCTCAGCAAAGCGCTCGGGGAACTTGAGCAGGCGCTTCTTGAGGTTCTCGGCATCCTCGGCCGTGTTGATGGCGTGGTAGTTCTTGAGAGCTTGGTCCAGGCCAACGAAAGCACCAAACATGTGAGTGCACGGGATCTCGAGCTGGTAAGTGGAGGCGCTGACGATGTCCGACTCCATTGCGCCGACCAAAGCGTTGAACTCGTCCAGCTCGGCAGGCGTCAGAGCCGACTCGTCAATGGCGCTGAGCTGTTCGAGCAGCGACTCTTGGAGCCGCAGCGTGTTCTCGACTGTCGCCTTGGAGTCATGGAAGATGTCGGACTGGTCCGTCTTGAGATCAAAGGCCGGGCCGTAGACTGCAGGCAGGCATCCGGAGGCGCGAGGCGTCGCGAGCAGAGCAGCGCCAAGGCGTCAGCAAACGGATGCTGCCAGGGCCGCGGATGCTCGGCAAGGAAGCTCGGGCGAGCATGGTCGAGAGTCGCCCGTTTGCTTGCTGCCCAGGCTGCACAACCTCGCTGCGGGACAGCGGGCACCGGCAGCAGGGCAGCGAGGCAGTGGGATGGCAGCAATGGTGCTGAATGCTTACTCGGCTGCGTGGCGACAATGTCGTCGACAAGCAGGTCCATGACATGGCGGATGAACTGGGCCGGCGTGTGCTGGCTCGCGGCAACCTCGGCGGGCGTGGCGGTCTCGTGAGCGGGCGTGCTGGCCATGGTGTGCTGCCTGGAAAGAAAGTCGGCGGGCAGGAAGGCAAGGCTTTATGTCCAGGAACATATGCACAAGCCAATCACATCCACGCACGTCAGAGCGGCAGGGGGATGACGCCGCAAAGTGAGCCCGCGATCCATTCGTTGGCGTTTTCCACGAGTTTGTCCAGGGGCATTAGCACATGGGCAGACGCTTGTCTGGATACTGCTCTGCGCCGCCCGCCCGCCTAACATGGCGGCCAAGACGGCAGCGGCCTCGTCAGACAGATTTAAAAGTGAGTGTGTTCATTCTCAGCGATCCATCTCGCGCTCGAGCTCTGCAAGCGCGTCCATGTCCACGTCGTCAAACTCGTAGTCCATTTGAGTCTGCGTCTGCGTCTGCGTCTGCATCGGCGTCTGTGTCTGCGTCTGCGTCTGCGTCTGCGTTTGGATCTTCACCTGTCCGGGCGTGCTCATCCTGCCGTTGGCCGCCGGTCCTGGCTTCGCCGGCGTGCGCGCAGAGCCCTTGTGCTCGCCCGACTCGAGTCCCATGCTGAGATCAAACCACTGGTTCGGATGCTCGATGGGCTCGACGAGCTGGAACGCCGGCGGCCCGCCCTGGCCTGCCGCCTGCTGGTTCTGCTGCGCCTGGGCTGCGGCATGCACACGGCCGCGAGTGAGCTCAAACAGCCTGGTGCACGCAAGCTGGTAGTGTCCCTCGCGCGACGTGCGCAGGATCTCGCCCGCGCCTTGCTCCGAGACGCTGAGCCGCTGCATCATCTCGCCGAGCCGCTCCGGCGAGAAGTGGCGGAACGGGCACCCGTGCGCGTCGCCCGCGCCCGGCTGCATCGACGTGATGATCTTGGCGCACGAGTACGGCGTGTAGTCGGTGCGCTTGCCCTCCATGCCGTAGTTGTACCGCACATTGTAGACATAGCCCTTTTTGTTGTACTCGTCGTCGGACATTTTGTGGAACGCCTTGCGCCAGAACACAAGGGCTTCTTCGAGCGGCATGCCAATACCCTTGAGGAACAGGCCGAGATGCAGGCGGCCAACGTGCTTGAGATGCGCGTTGTGGCGCAGCGTCTGGTACAGGTTCTGCATACACGGCGGGAAGTGCTGCGAGAGCCCGGCAATGTCCTCGTGGCGGATCGTGCCGCTGCGCGGGCCGGTGCTCTTGTACTCGCGGTCGAGGTACTGGCGCGCCAGCGAGTCGAGCACGGGCATCAAGCGGTCCTCCTCGTCGAGCCGCGGCAGCGCCTTTGCGGTCGCCATCAGGCTGTCGCTGAGCGCGGCGCGGAACGCATTGGCCACAAGCACCAGGCGCTCGCTCTCAGGCACGTACGCAGCGCCGCCCATGAGCAGCACCGCGCGGCGGCCGACCAGCTCGCACACTCGCTCAAACGGCACACGATAGAAGACGGCGCGGCGCAGGGCATCCGACTCGGAGCCGCCCGTCTGCTGCTGGTGCTGCTGCACCACGTGCGGATACGTTGCGCGCACGTCGGCCGCGAAGCGCGAGAGGAGCTCCTGGCGCTGGGCGGCAGGCGCCGTCGGCGCAACGCCGGCCGCGGCCATCTTCTCGCGGCACATGTCCTCAAACGACACCGGCGCCAGATCGAGGTTGGCGAGGGCGATAAAGGCATCGCGGTCGACCTGCTGCTCGATGCCGAAGCGGAACTTGAACAGCTCGACCTCCTGTCGCACAAACCACTGGCGCAGGTCGTCCGAGCGGCAGAACGCCAGGCGCAGGATAAAGTGGCTGATGTGGTCCTTGCGGCGCTGCTCGTACAGCACCTGCGGGCCTGCCGCGCGCACCAGCGTATTGCGCTTGAGCTCGAGGTGCTTGTTGACCACAGGCTCGATCAGGCGCGCAACGTCGTCGTCCGACTTGGCGCGCAGGCGGGCGGTCTCGATGGCGCGCAGCACGCGCAGGCGGTCGAGCGCCAACAGCTCGAACTGCGTGAGCGTGAGCTCGTCGCGTGGCGGGACGGCGTACATGTTGAGCGTGAACGGGTAGTCGGCGGCCAGCTGCGGGTCGATGCGGGCGAGGGCCTCGCGCGACAGCGAGGCTGCGGGGCCGCCGGCGGATGCAGCCGACAGCCCCGCGCCTGCGCCTGCGCCTGCCGCGGCTGCGCGGTCCTGCTTGAACATGCGCGCTGGGGACGAGTGTCGGCTGGCGGGCGTGTCCGAATCGCGTCCGAAAGCACGCGTTCCACGTCGGTGCCGCGGGGATGGGGGCAAGCGTTTATTGGGGCGGCCACTCAGGCGCTGGGCACGGCCGCCGAGCCGGCAGTCGCCGTCACCGCGCGCAGCGCCGCCTTGATCCGCGCCTGTGGGTCCTTGGGATCCTCGCACACGGCCTTGTGGCCGCGCTTCCAGTCCGCGACCTGGCACTCCTTGGAGCAGTACGCCGTCGATCTGCCCGCCTCCGAGTGTCAGCATGCCGATGCCCACGCAGCAGCGGGATGCAGCCGCAACCGCACGCGGACCAGCGATCAACGCACCGGCAGCGGGCGCACGCGCGCCATGAGTCCATCGTCTGCTCTTTCTTGCCGCAGCCATCGCACGCACGCAGATACAGATTGGCCGCGCGCAGGCGCCGCACCAGCGTCTCGGTGAACACGCGCACCATGGCGTCGACCTGCTCTTGCGACCCGCCAAAGGCGACGCCCGGCCGCACCACGCCTCGCAGCAGTTCCACACCGCCCGCGTCCGCAATCTTGACGCAGATCTCGTCGCCCTCGGGCGGCTCGTATCCATGCACTAAGCTCAGCAGCGCCTGCAGCAGCAGCATGAGCGCGATCGAGTTGCTCGGGTGCGGCTTGTCGACGTAAGCCTTGGCCATGTCGACCAGCGGCTCAACAATGCCCTTGGACGCAAACAGCATGCCGTAGCCGTGCTCGGCAGAGTTGCCGTCGGTCGGCAGCAGGCTCTCGTCGATCTGCGTGCCCATCGACGCCAGGTACGAAACGACGCTGAGCCTGGCCAGGTTGCCCTGCTTGATCGCCTCGACAGCGCCGTCAATGTCGCAAATGACCTGCTGCACTTGCCAAGATGCGCGCAGCGGCATCATTGTGTCAGCACGCGGCACGCGACGCGGCACGTCGAGCGGCAGCGCGCACCGGAGCGAGGTTCTTTGGATGGTTGTTTGGCGGCTCTTCGGAGTGGTCGTGGTCGCAGCACGTGCCGTCTTCGTGGTGATGGTGGTTCTTGCCGCCGTGGCCGTGGCCGTGACTGTGGCCGTGGTCGTGACTGTGGCCGTGGCCGTGGCCGTGATCATGATCGTGGTCGTGGTCGTGGTTGCAGCCGGGGCCGTGCACATGCTCTGGCTCGGCTGGCTCAGGGATGCGCACATAGGGATACTCGTCCGGGCTGGGCTCGACGTCCGTCTGGATCATCTGGCGGGCATTCTGCACGAGAGCGTCCGGGATCGGCTGCGCCTTGAGCGGGTTGGCCGCATACGAGTCGAGGATCGAGTACAGCATCTTGCGCGGCGAGGGCGGCTTGGCGAACCTGATGAAGCGGTTCTTGCCATAAGCGCTCAGGCACTCGTCGCTGCTCGGCAGCACGCAGCGTCGTCAGCGGCAGATCGCTTCACGGGTGAGCTCTGACGACGGCCGCAACTCACCGATACGCCGGCGGGCGCGATGCGGGCAGCACCAGGCTGCATCCGAGCTTGGCGGCGGCGATCAGGGCCGGCAGCGTCGCGGCCTCGAGCGACTTGTGCGCGAGATCGACAATGACGGTGCCGGGCTGCACGCTCTGCTTGATGATGGCCTCGAGGCGCTTGGCGCCCTGCTGCTTGTATCCGGGCTCCTCGATCAGGCTGCCGCCGGCCGACTTGAGATGGGCGATGTTGATGAGGTCGTCGTCCTGCGGCAGCGGGCCGAACGGGCCGCGCGGGTCGCGCCGGCAGCGGGCGTGCGGCGCAGAGGCGCAGCAGCGCAGAGGCGCAGGCGGGGGGCCGTGTCAGCCCGCCAGCGCTCTTTGTGCCGGAGCACGGCCGCGCTCCACACTCACGTCGATTCCGAGTTTGTGAGCGCCCTCGGGCAGGCGGGTCTGTGCGCCGGAAGCGAGCCCGGCACGAGCGGAGGGGTGCGGCGAAGGGGCAGCGCAGCGTGTGTGTCCGCGGGAGAGGCGGCAGCGGCGGCGGGCGGCAAGGAGGCGGAGGCAGCGGAACGTCGCCCGTCAGCGGGTGCGCGGGGCGGCGGCGAGCACGCCATCGGCGTGGCGGAAGCGCGGCCGGCCCACCAGCGGCGACAGGCTGCCCGAGTTGTCGACCACGGCGACGACCGAGATGAAGGTCCGCTTCTCGCTGAGCAGCAGCTCGCGGGTCACCAGGATTTCCTTGAGCAGCACGAGCCCGTTGATGGTGACTGCCTGTCTCCGGGCGGATGCGGTGCCGAGGCGGATGCAGGGCGGGGCGGGTGGTCAGCGGGCGTCGGTCGGCGACAGCGGGTCTCGCGCTGCGGCCGGCTGCGGGGCTACGCACATTCTCGATGCCGAGAAGGATGACCGGCACTGTCGTTTCTTGCTGCATGGTCCTCTTGGGCGACCTGATTCGAGGCAAAGAGGATCTGGGGGCCACTCCACCCGCGCCATCTGGCGGTGTCTGGCGCAGCCGGGCCGCGGCAGGGCCTCTCTGGCGCAGGCCGCGGTGCCGACGGCGGTGGCGGGCGCCCGAAGCCTCCGGCCGTGCTGGTCAGGACAACCCGAGGTGCCGGCAGAGCTGGCTCGTGGATGCTTGAACGGCTTGGTCGGAGTATCAAGCGGACATTTCAATTCATCTCTCCGACGCCGAGGTTGGTCACGGCTTGTGTACAGCAAACACACTTGCCCGCACATCCGGCCAGAGGCACACGCCGACACGCCGCCGCACAGGCTCGCGCACACGTACACACACGCAAAATGGCCTTTGTCGCGACGTTCCCGCTCGTCTCGTCCATCTTCTCGTCCGTGGTTGTCTACGGCACGGGCGTGGCACTCATCAACTGCGCGACATGCTGCAGGGCGCGACTGTCGTTGGCGCGTCCGCAGCGTTCCTGGTCCAACGCATCCTGTTCATGTGCATCATCGAGAACGTGCCCAAGCTGGATTGCTATATGCTCAACGGCGTCGGGTACATCTGCCTCCTGGTGCTGCGGCTGTCCGTGGTGACTGGCGTGTACTCGCGGACGCTCGACGCCACAAAGTCGAGCCTGATTCTGCGCGTCCTGGCGATCCTCGGCCTGATGATGGCGCTCGCGTCGGTCGTCATCCTGATGTACTATGCGTGGACGTCGCCGTACATCCCGGGTCTGTGCCTGCAAGCTCTGGACGAGCGGATCACGACAAGCACCAACATCCTGCTCGTCTGGGGCCTGTCCATCCTCGCCGTCGTCGCGGTCGTTCCCATCATCAAGGCCATGGCCAATTTGAACCGTGGCGTCGAAGAGAGCGACGCCCAGCGCCGCGCCAGATACGTTGCCGACGGCAGCAAGTTCTTCCCGCTCGTCTTCTGCGTCTCGCTCATTGCCATGTCGCTGAGCTCGCCGTCGGCATCAACAAACATTTTTGGCTTTCTGTCGACGCTCGTGTTCTCGGACTTTTGCCAGGTCTGGCTGCTGCTGTTCCCCATGGTCGCTGTTGCCCAAGGCTCTGCCAGCTCAAAACAGCAGTCGTATTCATCGACCAAGAGCGATGCCGGCAAACGAACGATGCTGCGGGCTCCGGCACAAACAAGAGAGGCCAACTCGGATCACTGATCCTCATCTCGCGGCACGGACGTGGTGCTGCCGTGATAACTCGAGCCGGGCCGGCATGGATACACATGCAGGAATTAATGCGCATACGCATGGCTCAGAGTCGACTTTGGCTGTATTGTGTGGGTGCAAGCTCGCGCAAGCAAATGTCCATTCCAGGTGAACGCCGGTCAGGCCGATTACTGCTTCTGGGCCGCGGCGGCGCGCAGGCCAAGGAAGGTGAGAAGGGTCACGGCGCCCGAGTAGAGCTCCTCCTTGAAGGCGAACGTGAAGGCGGCCGATAGAACGCTCTGCATGAGCTTGGACTCAATGCCCTTGTAGAGGCCCTTGAATCCTTCGTTATTGATGATCTTTGTGAAGCCGTCGTACAGCGAGTTGTAGCGCAGGTTCTCGTCGCCGCCCTCCTTGAGCTGCATGCGCGACTTGATGACACTGCGAGACGCGCGTCAGCACGCACGACACGGGGGACTGCACCAGCAAACCGACCGGCGCGCTGCCGACGCACGCACATGTACGGGTACGTGAACGACGTGGCGCACAGCTTGCTGATGGCGCCGAGGAGGAAGAAGTCGATGCCGTTGAGGGTCGCGCCGCGGCGCTTCTCCCACCACATGCGCAGACGCTCGTAGATCGTGAACTGGATCACGGGGTTGATGACGAGCACCAGGGCCGGCAGCAGGCCGCGGAAGAAGCCCTGGATACCCTCCTCCTTGAAGATGTTGAGGATAACCTGGCGGGTAGAGAGGGGCTTTCTGGGCGACTGGTCGTCCATGCTGTCCTTCTTGACGAGCAGGCGCGTGTTGATCACCCAGATCGGGTTGGTGAGCGTGGCAGTGGCCGCGCCTGGTGCAAGCCGACGCAACGACGGGTCAGCTTCGTGGGACCAACAAATGCGCCAGCGGCAGGCAAAGGCCGGCCGGGAGGCACACGCACCGGCAATGGCGCCTGTGACCATGTTCTCGGTGATGGTGAGGACGTGCTTGGCGCTGGCGGCCTCGAAGCGCGACTTGACGAACTCATACCAGTAATAGTAAACGTACTGGGTGACGGCGATGCCGAACATGGCCGAGTTGATGCCGCTGCGGCGCATTCGCGCGGGTGTTGGGGGAGGCATCGATGCAGGCACGCGGGTGTCAGCGCACGTGGTGCCGCGGCGGCATGCAAGCTCCGTGGCAAGCGGATGCCGGGAGAGTGCGGTGTGCGGAGACGAGCATGCAGGACATGCGAGTCATGCGTGGCGAGTGTGGTGGGCGGGGGCGTGCGGCCGTGGGATCTAGGCACTCACGAGTAGAGACCAGCGATGCCCTCCTCCTTCAGGATCTTGAGCAGGGCCTCGCGCTGGCTCACGCGGGCGGCGTTGGAGACCTGCGAGCGGGTCGAGACGGTGACGAGCGGGTAGGTGAGGGCCATGCTGGCGGGCGGCGGGTCGGCGGCGGGAGCGGGGGCATCGGGGC
>JADGIZ010000497.1:0-12783 GCA_027604665.1 Polyrhizophydium stewartii
GGGGATCTGGCGCTGCTGGTGCGCGTCCCGCTGCGCATCCCCAAGGCCATGTTCTGAGTCGAATGAACCGCCGCCGCTGGTTGCATCGGGCCAGCACGGAGTGCCGTGCTTGGCACCCATGGCGGGGCCAAACTCCCATGTTCATAGTTGACCCGAAATGCTGATTCACCGATTCGCGAGAGCGGCCTCGAGCGCGGCGACTCGGTGGAGCCAGCGCGCGCGAGTCACAACAGGCCCGGCCATCCGCCGCAAGCCCGTGCATGTGGAGCCCAGCGAGACGGCCAAGGTTGAGGAGCAGCTGGCCCGCGCACCAGCCGCCCGCGCCGCCGCTCGCCCGGCCCAGCCGCCGCCGCAAAGGCCCGGCCCCAAAGGCGCGGTCTGGCTGCCGCCGGACCTCACCAACGACGTGCTGGTGTATGAGAACACCAACCGGCTGCATATTCGCATCGCGTACCTGGCCGCCGGCGTGCAGATATTCATGTGGATCAGCATCGCCGAGCTAGCGCTGTCGCACATGTCCGAGAGCGACACGGACGCCAGCGGCGTCACGACGACCAAGAAGGCGTCGCCCGCCAAGCGCTGGCTGACTGCGGCTGCGTGCGCCGGTGTGTCGCTCATCTTCCCCGGGATGGTCCAGTACTATGCGCGCCGGTACGTGCGCAGCATCCGCCTCGTCAAGTCTGGCCGCATGGTGGCGATCGAGAACTCTGCCTTGATGGGCAGGCGGTTGCACGTCTTTCGCACGGCCGACATCGAGGCCAAGGGGCGAGTGGACGGCAGCGTGAATGGTGCGATTGTGGATCTGCGCATACCTGCACTCTTGCAAGCTGTGCGTGGGTGTGCTGACAAACTGGCTGTCTGCAGAGCTGTTCTCGCGCAAGAGCGGGAAGCCGGACCAGCTGCTGCTCAAGCCGGCGCCGTGGCGGACAGCGTTTATTCTTGACAAGCAGGGCCGGTTCCCGGACCCCAAGCTGTTTGACTACCTGTTTGCCAAATGAAGCAGCGGTGGCGCCTCCTGGCAGGCGATGCCGACTCAGGCGGTGATGTAGGTCGAGTAGCTCGTCGCCATCCAGGTCAAGAGCGAAGCTGCGCCGATCGTGTGAGCGGCAGGCGCGAGCGAGCTGCGGTCCGTGGCCAGGGCTTACTCGAGATGATCAGGGCAGGGAACACGCCCGGGGACGAGATCGGGGCGGTGCGATACACAAACACCTCCGAGAAGAAGCTGCCGAGGGCCAGCACAAACGTCCACATGCACATCTGGTACACGCTGCCAGACGGCCGGGCGGGCCGCGGTGCGGTCGCGCGGATGGCGGCGTGCCACGGCATCAGCCCGGCGGCGGCGGCAGCAGCGCGACATGGCGCAGGGGCAGCAGCACGCACGCTTCGTTGTGGATGTTGTACGCGGCGTAGAGGCGGACAATGGCCGAGGTGATGGTCCAAGTCGACATCATACGGCTCATGAGCGGCGTGACTGACACGGGGGAGGGGCAGCGGCGCGCAGGTGCGAGGCGCAGGCAGTCGCGGCGCGGGGCAGTCACAGGCGGCCGCAGGTAGGCGCAGGGCAGGCGGGTCAGCGCGGGCGAGGTGTGCACCGCAGCCGCGAGCCGGCCCATGGTCGGCCGACCCGAGCGAGAGGTGGGGGTGCCGCACCTTGGCCGGGCTGGCGGGCGTAAATGCGCGAGGTCACCCGCATCTGGGGCACGAAGCCCTGGATGCCGTTGTAGATGGCCAGCGAGCCGACAACCAGCAGCGTGCGCTCGAGCGCGCCCGACGGAAACCACGACGCAGCGGCGGTCATGATCGGTGAGAAAGAGCCTGTTTCGATCGGTTCTGTCCATGTGCAAGTATCGCCGCGGAACACGTCGTCAGGACACGGCCACAAAACCTCCTCCGACAGGCTTTCATCGACTTGCTTGAACTCTCGCCCATCTGCCCTGGGACGGCAGGCAACCCCGCTCGCCGCAACAAGCAAAATCCGCTGCACGACATCGACCGGGCCGCACCCATCCGTCTCTTCTCCACCGCCACCGCCACCGCCAACCAAGAGCACCCATGCCCGGCATCCGTGTCTGCGTCGACCGCGGCGGCACCTTCACCGACTGCATCGCCTTTGTGCCGCACACGATCCACCCGGCGGCCGAGCCGCAGCCCGAGCCCGGCTTCCGCCAGATCGTCGTCAAGCTGCTGTCGGTCGACCCGGCCAACTATGACGACGCCCCGCGCGAGGGCATCCGCCGCATCCTCGAGATCGCCACCGGCCGCCCGCACCCGCGCTCCCAGCCCGTTGACACCTCCAACCTGGGTGCGTCGCCCGCCGCGCCGCCACCAGTGTCGCCGCTGCAGCCCCGGCCGTTGCCGCCAGCGTCGCCGTTGCCGGCTTGATCGCCGCTGACCGCGACGGCCCGCACGACAGAGCTCATCCGCATGGGAACGACGGTCGCCACCAACGCCGTGAGTGTCGCTCGAGGACGCCGCGTGCCGGAGCGCGCGGAGGCCAGCTCCACCTGCCGCGCCGCTCGGCCGCGCGCAGATGTCGCCCTGCTGACGCCGCCCGCCAGCTGCTGGAGCGCAAGGGCGAGCGCACGGGGCTGCTCATCACCAAGGGCTTCCGGGACCTGCTGCACATTGGCAACCAGTCCCGCCCCAACATCTTTGACGTCACCATCGCCGCGCCAGATGTGCTCTACGAGCAGGTCGTCGAGGTTGACGAACGGTGCGTCGCCGCCTCGGTGCTGTGCTATCGCCTTGGCGCTTAGTCACTCATTTCCACTCGCTGATCGCCCTGCTGGCGTCGGTGGTGTCGCAGGGTCACGTTGGTCGGATACTCAGCTGTGCCTTCGGGTATGAACGTATCGGTGCCCGCCGACGACCCGTCCTACGTTAAAGGCGTCACGGGCGAGTGGGTGCACGTGATCAAGGAGCCGGATCTGGCCAAGATCGAGGCCGATCTGCGCGCAGTCCGCGAAGCCGGCATCCGCAGTGTTGCCGTCTGCCTGATGCACTCGTTCACCTTTCCTGGTGCGCCGCGCATTGCAATGTTGGATGGCCCGTCCTGGTACCGTTCCTGATCGTTGACTCGGGCTTGCCTGTCGCTCAGAGCATGAGCGCCGCGTCGGCGCTCTTTGCGAAAGACTCGGCTTCGAAAACATCACGCTGTCGTCGGCGATCATGCCCATGATCAAGATTGTGCCTCGCGGAACGTCCGCGTCGGCGGATGCGTATCTGACGCCATGCATCAAGGAGTACATTGCCGGCTTCTTCTCGGGCTTCGACGATGGCATCCGCCAGAACCCGGATGATCCGACCAAGGCGGGCGTGCGCGTCGAGTTTATGCAGAGCGATGGCGGCCTCGTCAACGTCTCCGACTTTAACGGCTTCCGTGCCATTCTCAGCGGTCCTGCCGGTGGCGTCGTCGGATACGCCATGACCAGCTGGGACGATGCGGAGAACAAGGCCATCATCGGTTTCGACATGGGCGGTAGGAGCGCCATCATAGCCTGTCGCCTTGGGCCGCAAATCAGCTGATCCACGTCACCGTCCTGCGTCGCCCAGGAACGAGCACGGACGTTTCGCGCTTTGCAGGCCGATACGAGCATGTGTTTGAGACCACTACTGCGGGCGTCACGATCCAGGCACCGCAGCTTGACATCAACACGATTGCTGCCGGCGGCGGATCGCAGCTGTTTTTCCGGCACGGAATGTTCTATGTGGGGTCAGTGCCGGCGTCACTCGCCTCGGGCACCGCAAGAATGCTCGCATGCTGATGCCCGCCGAGCAGACCCGAAAGCGGTGGCGCGGACCCAGGTCCCGCGTGCTATCGCAAGGGAGGATGGCTCACCATCACCGATGCAAACCTGCTGCTCGGCCGCCTCGTGCCCGACTTTTTCCCAAAGATCTTTGGCAAGTCCGAGAGCCTGCCTCTGAGCGTCAAGGACACGCAAGCAGCCTTCAACCGGTTTTCCAAAGATATCAACACCTTCCTCAAGAAGAAGCACGTCCAGGAAGGCCATTCCGCCGCTACTTTCCAGCCCATGTCGCTCGATGACATCGCATACGGCTTCATCAAGGTCGCCAACGAAAGCATGTGCCGTCCGATCCGTGCCTTGACCGAGGGCAAGGGCTACAACGCCGCGGACCACATTCTAGCTTGCTTTGGTGGCGCGGTGAGTGAGCTCACGCCGCAGCTAGCCACTGGACGGCTGCTGACAGAGCATCTCGCGATTAACAGGGCGGACAGCACGCGTTTGCGATTGCGCGATCGCTGGGCATCAGCAAGCTGCTGATTCATAAGCATGCCTCGATTCTGTCGGCGTACGGCATTGCGCTCGCCGACGTCGTGCACGAGGTTCAGGAGCCTAGGCAAGCTACTCATGCTGCTGCATGTCTGCCTGTGCTTCGTGACGCTGACCTCTTTGCGGCCGCCAGTGCGCTCGAGCTGTCTGGCGACACGTTGCCGCACATCAAGGAACGCGTTGCCCATCTTTCTGCCGAGTGCACACGAGTGCTCGCCAAGCAGGGCTTTGACGGCAGCCACATCGAGACCGAGATCTACCTCAATTTGCGTTACCAGGGCACCGACAGTGCCATGATGATAATCAAGCCAGGCTCTGCAGACGACTGGGACTTTGCGTCGGCGTTTGTCTCGCAGTACCAGCAAGAGTTTGGATTCACGCTGCCCGGTCGCGCGATCCTGGTCGATGATATCCGCGTGCGAGGCATCGGAAAGAGCGCCGCGACGGGATCTCCGGTGACGCACACCACCGTGCACCGCGAGCTTGCTGCGCTCACGCGCACGGTGATCGGCGCAGACAAGGCCGTCAAGACCGAGTCGGCCTTTTGGGAGGGTGTCGGCCGCGTTGACACGCCGGTGTTCCAACTGTCGACGCTCAGCCCTGGCGACGAGATTGCTGGACCGGCAATCATTATCGACGCGATTGCGACGATCGCTGTCGAGCCGCACTGCACGGCGGTTGTGACCAAGGATCACGTTGTTGGGTTTGTGGAAACGGGGGCATCCACCGAGGCTCCTGCGTCCGGTGATGCAGCGGCTGCGCCAACCACGGCGGACCCGATCATGCTGAGTGTTTTCGGGCATCGCTTCATGAGCATTGCCGGTGTGTTGATATCACGCGATTGTATATTGCTGCAGGCTGTCGCTGACCCACTGCCTGTGCGCAGAGCAAATGGGCCGCACGCTGCAAAAGACGTCCATCTCGACCAACATCAAGGAGCGCCTGGACTTCTCGTGCGCGCTGTTTGGCCCCGACGGCGGCCTGGTTGCCAACGCGCCGCACATCCCCGTGCATCTGGGATCGATGCAGGAGGCCGTGCGCTGGCAGATGAACCATCTCCAGGGCGACCTTGTTGATGGCGACGTGATTGTCACGAACCACCCGTCTGCAGGCGGATCCCACCTTCCCGACGTGAGCCGCCATCTCGAGAGCCCGCCTGTCACGAAACGCAGACTGTGCTCACCTGTTTCCTTGCGCGACGCAGATCACGGTCATCACGCCCGTTTTTGAGCAGGGCAAGATTGTCTTTTTCGTGGCAAGCCGCGGCCACCATGCCGACATTGGCGGCATCCAGCCCGGATCGATGCCATCCAACTCTCGCGAGCTGTACCAAGAGGGAGCTGCCATCAAGAGCTTCAAGCTCGTGCGCGACGGCCACTTTGACGAGGAAGGCATCACGCGCCTTCTTCGCGATGAGCCGGCCAAGTACGAAGGGTGCAGTGGCACGCGCTGCCTGCGCGACAACATCTCGGATCTCAAGGCTCAGGTCGCGGCGAACCACAAGGGCATCACGCTTGTCAAGTCGCTGATCCGCGAGTACGGCCTCGAAGTTGTGCAAACGTACATGGGCTTTATCCGCGGGAGTGCGGAGCTTGCTGTGCGCCGTCTCCTCAAGAGCACCCCGTCGCCACTCACGGCCGTGGACTACATGGACGACGGCACGCCGATCAAGCTGACCGTGACCATCAACCGCGATGACGGCTCGGCGCTCTTTGACTTTACCGGGACCGGCGCGCAGGTGTATGGCAACACCAACGCCCCGCGCGCAGTCACGTACAGTGCCATCATCTACTGCCTTCGCTGCATGGTCAACATTGACATGCCGCTGAACCAGGGAGCCCTGGCACCGATCGACGTGCACATCCCCGACGGCACGTTCCTGAGCCCCTCGGAGACGGCGGCCGTTGTGGGCGGCAACGTGCTCACGTCGCAGCGCCTGTGCGATGTGATTTTCAAGGCTTTCAAGGCGTGCGCCGCGTCGCAGGGCTGCTGCAACAACTTTACGTTTGGCAAGGGCGGCAAGGACGAGCATGGCAACGTTGTGGAAGGATTTGGATACTATGAGACGATTGCGGGCGGCAGCGGCGCTGGACCCGACTGGAACGGTCGCAGCGGCGTGCACACGCACATGACCAACACGCGCATCACGGACCCAGAGATCCTGGAGCGCAGGTACCCCGTGATCTTGCGTCGCTTTGGACTGCGTGATGGCTCGGGCGGAAACGGACGCTGCCGTGGCGGCCACGGCGTTGTGCGCGAGGTGTGTGCGGTGCAGCAGGGCGGTGTGCTGGCTCGAGCGACGGCGATCTGACCTGCTTTTGTGCAGATCGAGTTCCTCGAGCGGCTGCAGGTGTCGATGCTCTCTGAGCGCCGGGTGTTCCGGCCTTATGGGTAAGATTGCCCGCGCGACACTTGACCGATCACGCCAGGCTGACGAGCACGTCGTGGACAGGCTCGAAGGCGGAGAGGACGGCAAGGCCGGCCTGAATGTGCTTATGCGCAGACTTCCCTCGGCCGATGGCAGCACCGAGCCGGCGTTCCTGGAGCTCAATTTTGGCGGCAAGAATGCCGCCGAGGTGCAGCCAGGCGACCGACTGCGCATTGAGACGCCCGGCGGCGGCGGCTGGGGCACGCCGGTCGAAAGCGCTTCCGCCGGCAGTGCCAGCTCGCGCAAGCGCAACGCGGCCGCGCTCACGTCGCCCAAAGCCTCGCGCATCGACAACGAGATCATGTCGCCCAAGCGCACGCGAAGCACTCCCCGCCGGACCGGCGGCGGCTCGCTGCAGAACTACACGGACACGCAGTACTCTGCCTGAAGCAAACAATGCCACGCCCTGAATGTATCCGATCGCCCGAAATGAACATGAATTCACAAATGAAGGGAATACTTGCCATCGATGTTGCTTCTTTCGCCCCCACCACCCTACTTCCCTGCACCAAGCACGGTCACTTCATCGAGATCTTGGAGAATATGGTCGGCGGCACGTTCTCTTGGCGCTCTTCCTTGGCCTTTGCGCGGCACGACTCCATGATCTCGCGCAGCTGGGCCTTGTCGAGATCGTCGCGCTTGCCGAGGAGCTTCTCGATAAACTCGAGCGGGATGTCCGGATACGCCTTCCACAAGGCGTAAAAGTCGAGAAAGACCATTCGCGGGTTGGCCTCGAGGAGGGCAATGATTTTCTCAATGACCTCGAAGCTGGCCTTTGCGCGCTTGGCGTTTTTGGTCTTGACGAAAAAGGCCAGGACGAGCTCGAGGTCCGAGTGCATGCGCTCGACGACGGTGGGCATCTTGTACTTTGCGTTCTTGTTCTTGAAGGTCTCGATGTAGGCCACGAGGTAGCGGTCGAGCAGCTCGGATGTGACCTTGCCGTAGACGTACTCGGACAGGTGCTTCTGGAAGTCATCGCCGTAGTCCTCGAACGTGCCGACGATGAGGCGCATGATGTCCTGCTCGTACCACTGCTGGCAGTGCAGAAAGTTGAGCGCCGGCTGGATGTCGCTCATGACAATGTCGACGAGGATCTGCTGACCGCGCTTGGCGATGCGCATGAAGCCGTCCATGGTCGAGCGCACGCGCGCGAGCACGGCCTGGCGCACGGACTCGTCCGTCATGCCCTCGAGGCGGCGGCTGATGGTCTCGGAGAACTCACTGCTGCGGAGCGAGTCGTTGGCGAGCGCCATGGTGTACTCGACGAGGCCCTCGGCAAGGTCGTTTGCCTTGGCGACAAACTTGGCGTACTCTTGGTCGAGGATCTTGACCCACGCGGCCTGGAACTCGTCGAGCACGTTGCAGCATTCCATGACCACGTCGTGCAGCAGCTGCCCGCGCGACGACGTGGCCACGACGTCGAGCTGCTGGTTGAACATCTGGAAGATGATGACCGATCCCGTGAGCAGATACTGGCCCGTACCATCGGTCTCGGGCGGGTTGCGGCGCTCAAGAAAGTCGACGGTCTCGGTCTGGAGGATGTTGGAGAGCCACTCGGTGAGCTTGGAGCGCACGAGCGTGATGTATTCGCCCATGAGCTCCTCCTCGCGGCCGTCGAGCAGCCGCGGCTCGAGCAGATCCTCGCTGACGTCGAGTCGCGCGCTCATGTTGGCGTAGTAGTCGCGTACCCACTTGATGAGCTGCAGGATCGTGGCCGGGTCGAGATCGCCCTCGCACAGCTTCTTGGTGATTTCGTAGATGGCGCGGTGGTACTCGAGCACGAAAAAGTGGAAGATGTTGTATCGCTTTGGAAACAGCGGCACGACGTCGTCGTTGACGATGATCAGCGTGTCGACGACGCCGTCGGCTGCGCGCAGCAGCTCCGCGGTGTCGTTGCGGTTGGCGTCGTAGAGAATCCGCATCTCCTCCTGGATCGCCTCGCGCAGGACATCAAAGAAGCGGATGCGGTAGCTCTTGACGGTGCGCGAGCGACGCATGTGCGCGCGCTCGGACTCTTCCTCCTCGATGGCGGCCATCTCGTCGGCGCGCTCCTCGGCTTCGATAATTTTGACCATGCGCACAACGGCGGAGGAGTAGCCGGCCTTGACGAGCTCGACCGTGACCTTGGCCAGGTTCCAGAGATAGATGTCGAACTTGTACTCGATCTGCTCGAGTTTCTTGAACATGCTGTTGAGCGTGTTGATGACGTCGGACGAGCAGCCGCGGGCCTTGACAAGAGTTGCGTCGCGGAAGGACGACAGCTGCTGCAGCTGGTAGTGGACAAAGAGCAGGCTCTCGGCAGGGCCGATTGTCTTGACCGCGTCCTCCTCGAGCAGGTGCTGAATGCGCTGCAGCTGCTGGTTGATGAGCTGGAACTGCTCGACCATGGCCTTGGTGGCGACAAAGTTCTGGTGAGTGCGGGACATCTGCATAGCGGCCGGGCGTGGTCAGCGGCGAGTTGGCGGAGGTTGTGTCTGTCCTTGCGAGCTGACGCTCTGCGCGCCGTCGCAGCTGTGCGGCTCGAGGCGATCTGGCTGCCGACAGGCAGACACAACAGAGCGGAGCGGCGGGGGCCCGACCAAGCGAGCACGCAGGCGAGGCGGAGCGCGCGCGGGCACGCACCCGCTTGATGAGGGTGTAGTTCTTGATGGCGTTCTGGGGCTCTGCGCACAGGCCGTCCATGTGAGCGAGCGCGTCGCGGACCCTTGCAGTCTCTGCGCGGCAGTTGCGCAGGGCGTCGATGCCCCGCTGCGTGCCGTCGAGCTGGCCCTCCATGACGGTCTTGAGCTGGGCCTCGACTGAGGCACGCTCCATGGCAACCTTCTTGCGCAGCAGCGGCAGCTTGTTTGCGAGGTCGTCCGGATGGCGCAGCAGGTCTGCGATGCGCAGCACGGCCGCCTCGTGGGCATCGGCCACGAAGTCCACGCTGGTCAGATCCAGCACCGACGTGAAAGCCATGCGATGTAGTTGTCGGGCAAAGTGCGGTTCGCCCTGCGAGACGCCAAGATCGCTCCCGAGCACGCCGACAAACACAACCGCCATCGGCGGCCACCTCCACGTGCTGCGCTGGCTGCCCGACGCCCGCATCGCGAGCATCACCACCATCGGCGTTGTGGCCGCTGCAAATGGCCGTATGGACGTGCTCAGCCCTTTGTTCTTTGGTGCGCACATCCTATACATTTTCTGGTCGCAGATCGCCCAGTTCGCAACGGTTTCGTCCAAGCCAAGTGCGACATCTCGTGCACCTCCAGGTCTTCACTATTGCCGTCGAGGCTCGTAGGCCTGAATACGTGGCGTGGCTATTCACCAACTTCCGCGGCATCAAGTGCAAGACCGCGATGGCTCGAAGCGATGCTCAAGCTGCCCGCCGCCGAAGGGTGCTGCCGCATGCTGGCGGATCACCTTGCCCAAAGAAATGAAATATAACGCTGTGCCATGAATCGTTCTATCAACGATCTGGTGGATCGGCCCAGCTGACCTCAGGCCCGCTCAAAGGCAGCGCTGCAAGACGAACAACGTGTGCTTGATGAAGCGTGCTGGAGGCGAGCAAGACGAATGGCGCACAAGCAGATCGTGTGATGTATTCAGGCAATTGCAATGAGGAACACGGCTGCAAATGAGGATCCGCGTACGCAGATGGGGCGGCACGGCATGTGCATAAACACCGGCAATGATATGGTTTGGGCCGCTCACACAGGCACCGGCGCGTTGGGTCGGCGGCGGAAGACGACCCGAAGAGGCTTAGTTGTCTGCAAGGTCATGAGGCAGCTCGGGTGGAGCGCAGCTTCGGGCGACACGTCGTCGGGCAGGTGGATCGAGTAGTTCTGGACGATCGTGGCGATGGTGGTGATGAACTCGACTTGCGCGAAACGCTTGCCGAGGCACGAGCGAGCACCCTCGTAAAAGGCCATGAAGGCGTACCGGTTGTACGATAGCAGGGGCTGCGCCTGCTGCGGAAGATCGCCGTCCATAGCAGGTGCCTCCTTGGTCGAGCGAGCGTTGGCGTTGGCACGGACGGCGTCGGCGGTGGTTTTGGCACTGCGCGCGCACTCGGGGCTGGCGAACCAACGCTCGGGGCGGAACACGTCTGGGTCAGGACCCCAGTACTTGGGGTTGTAGTGCAGCGCAACGATATCAACCGAAATGGCCGTGGCATCGGGCAGGATCACGCCACAGAGGTTCTGCTCGCCGTTGGTGATGCGGGGAAGCTGGATTGCAGACGGGAACAAACGCAGGGTCTCGTTCATGACGGCGAGCGTGTAGACAAGCTCCTGAATGTGGCGGTACTCCATTTCGCCATTGCCGAGAACAGTTTGGATCTCCTCGTACAGGCGCTGCTGCACGTCCTGGTGGGCAGCGAGCAGTCCGAGCGAAAAGTTCATTGTGTTGGCGGTGGTCTCGTGGCCTTCAGCGCACGCGAGCGAGTCAGCAGCTGATTGCACGGCTGGAATACGCCGATGAAAGGCTCACCGGCAAACATGAACACAGACATGTTTCCAACAAGCTCCTGCTCAGACAGGATGCTGTTGGCCGGGTTGTCTGCCTTGACGGCGTTGGTGAGCGACACGAGCAGGTTGGGCTCTGTCTGGTTCTCGGCGTCGCGGACCATTTCGCGCAGGTACTGCTCAAACTCTGCGAGAGCGGGCGGGTCAACGTAGGGTCGCATCCACACAACGAGCGCGCGGACTCACCGACATAGTACTGGTGGACTTTCTTGAGGTACGGGATCGGGAGTTCAAAGGCAAACTTGGGGAGCAGCAGCTTTGGGGTGGTGCTAAAGATGGTACCGTGCACGGCGTCCTTGAACGACATCTTGTGGTTGGCAGGCAGCTTCTGCTCGTCGTCCGAGTCGGCCCAGTTGAGCTTGATGCCAAAGCCGGCACTCGTGAAGACGTGAAGGGCGAGCTTGATCATGTCGTGGGTGACGTTGACGATGATGCCGTCGCGGGTCGCAATCACGGTGTCGTCGGTGAGGCGCGCGGATGACGAGGGCAGACGCGCAGTTGCGTGCCAGAAGCGGAACATGTCCTTGACGGTCAGCAGGGTCTGGTGGTGAACAAAGACGTTGTTCTTCTCGGAGAACTGCGGCGCCGAGATCTTGCGGTGGCGGCGCCACTCCATGTGCTCTGTGGTAACGACGTTGCTGCCCAAGAGATCGAGCGCAGCGTAGAACTTGATGAGCTTGGGGTATTCTGTGCGGCGGGTGGAGATTTCCCGCATCATGTCTGCATCGGCGACGTGCAGCTCAATCATCTTTGAATCGACGAGGAAGAACGCATCCTTGCCCCTGCCGTCGGCGTGGCGCGGTATGGCGCAGCGCAGCAGACAGGTGCCAGCGGGTTGGATGTCAGCGACCAGCGTGCGCGGTGCAAGGCAGAGCGGCAGCCGCCGAGGTCAAAGCGGCGGATTCGGCAGAAAGTGTCGCCGAGGGTAGAGACGGGTCCCCTTCTCCTGGCCGCGAGCGGCCTCGGGCTCAGGCGACGACCGCCGACGGGGCGTCCTCGCCAGCAGGGGCGAGACAGGTGGGCAGGCTGCCGGCGCACACGACAGCGGCGCGCGTGCGAGAGGCGGGGGAGGATGGGGGACCGCAAGGGCATGGCGAACCTGTCCGCAAAGACCTTGTGCTTGAGGCGAAGCAGCCAGTCCCTCGGCAACTCCATCCACGAGTCGGGAAACAGACCGACCGAGCCGAGGTCGATGACGGAGATGTAGCGCGGGAACGAGTACGTGACGGTCGCAACGGATGGATTGAGGGCCTTGATGAGGGCCGTCTTGCGGCGGGCGGCCAGACGCCAGCGCACGGCGGCGATGGCGACCAGCGCGAGCGAGGCGGCGGCGAACGACTGAAGCCACATGGAATCGGGGGGAAGATCTCGTTCCGGCGCGCCGGCGCTTGGCAACACGCCGCGGCCGCGCTTGAGCTCGGAGGCGCGACATCGGGCGCTTCACGGTCGGACAGATGCGGCCCGCGGGCGCGGCGCGCGGCGGGGCCGCGGGCAGGCGGCGCGACCCGCTGTGGCGGCGGCAGGGCCGGGGTCGCCTGCGATGGGAGCAAGGCGGAGC
>JADGIZ010000498.1:0-11157 GCA_027604665.1 Polyrhizophydium stewartii
ATATATTACACATAAACCATTATATAATTCGTGAATAGACAATATTTTATCGCATTTATATATATCAGCTAAATACAGATTAATACTTATTTACAGGTATTTTAATCATCTGAAATCCCGTGTAATCATTCTACTGGAATTCTCGATGCTGCGCAATGATAGTTTATGCATCTAATTCCATACTATTACCACTACTCCTATTACCTGAGTATTCTACTCTACTAAAACTATTAGTATACTGACTTACATAAAACATTATATTTAATACTAACCAAATCCTAGATTCTTCGATTATTAGATAATTAGGTAGAGTCTTCGTCCCATTCTCTCTATATTTATATTAATAATTAAATCCTTTACTACTTTATATATTATACTATTAGCTAATATACCATACTTATGATATTAGTGTCTCGAATATAATTTACTATACTATTAATCATACTCTTAACTATTTAAATGATTATATAAATATAAACTCTATATATTTGGATTACATTAGATTTTATGCATATACTATTTAATAACTACTTTTACATTATTTTATACTTTTAATTTTACCAATATCTTAACTATCGTACATCTATTTAATGATTATTTTTAGTCTGCCTCATATATATGAAACTAGTAACTGATTGGTACCTAGCCCAATTAATTTACCATTTACTGCTAATAATAGATATTATTAATAATTAGCTATTTAATATTTACCAAACCATTACTCGAATTTAGAGGCTATTAATTTAGAGATATACTAATACTGTACTCTATTAAATAATATACCAGATACAGATCTACTATTTAATTATCTACTATTGAATATATTATACTTACTAGAAGCTACTGTACACATTTATACTATTAATTAGCTTTCCAATATTGGAAACTATAGGCATAAACTCTTTTAGTGATAATTAGATCTTAATTCTATTTACCTTTTGGTTTATCTTATTCTTGTTAATCTCTTTAGTCGATGAAGTAATCATCTATTTATTAACAACTTTATTATATATACGTAATTATTGATATTAATTATCCAGACCTTCGGATTGGTTTCCTATAGATATTTTATCTCAGGTTTGATTACTATATAAATTCACACGATATTTAACTAATTTAATTATTCTACTAGCTAATTAAATCACGAATATATAAAATTAAATTTACCATTAGATCACAATTTTATAATATTTCATTAATTATTCTGACCGATCATATAATTTATCTATATATAATTGACTAATATTCTTATATTTGTAAAAGGGTTCGACTTGTTATTAATAAGGAATTCCGCTATAGAATAGCGGCTATCTATCTTACTAATATCTATCCTCTAATTTATTAAAATTGAAACTTAAGATTCCTACTATAACCATTAATAACTTGATCTAACCAATAATTCAATGGTTAAACCAAGAATAATATAGAACTTATAATGGATAACTTGGTCTAACCAATAATAACATGAATCTATCCAAGTATATTTTCATCTGAATAATCACCTCTTGAATTTAAACATCAATACTTCAACTTTTATTGGAATAATATGGTTTTATCCTTCTAACTCTGATTTTCATCATGACTTACCCAATTTTAGGCAATTTCTGGTTTAATTTATGCATTAGTTTGATACCTGGTATACTAACTTTAATCCTTGATCCTCTAATTAAAACTTTATTTAACCTTCTTTTAATTTAATGCTCTTAACCCTTGAATTTAGAATCTTAATGCTTAATATATTAACTTTAACTAGAATTTAAACCCCATAAGCTAGATGTCCAACTTCGTTGAACTTTGATATTGAACTTCCAAGCTATGCTTGCAACCACTTATACTAATATTATCCCACTTAATTCTTAATATTTTTATATTAAACCTAATTAAATGAATTTAATACTGTCATGCTAGCTATTAATATTGGTTTAGTTGAATTAATACTGTCCTAATAGTTAGCAGAAATATTCTAGTTCAATGCTAGATATTCTCACTTTTAATCCAATATTTTAGTTTCATCCATTTATATTTACTTTTAATTAATAATATTCTCACTTTAACTCTTTACACCTATTAAAGATATTTTATCATTATTGATTCAATATTCTATTGCTCACTTCGGACTTCGGATCTTATATTACTATATTTGTGCCATAGCTACCTATCTTTTACTCTTGACTATTAACACAATTCCGATCTTTAATCTATTTGCTCACTTATATTATTCTATTTCTCATTTACATTTAGTTATTGCTACCCTATAATCCTATGTTCATTTATTTACTTTATCCGTATGGACCTCAGGCCATGCGACCCTCGGGACCTTCACTTCATTCCGATGCTTTGCAATATGAATACTTATTCTGTTACTCATATTATTACATCTTAGATTCCCCTTACTTGTCTTATTCACTGTTATTATGTTCTATATTTATATGATATACTTTATCATTATCAACTATATTATTATCACCATTTATGCTACCTATATTCTTCTTACCTTATTACTTTACATATTTAAGCTACTATTATTTTACTACTTATGATTTATCTTATTACTCTACTATTGTCTCTTTCCCTCTTCTATTTTTATTGATTTACTTCTTATTCTATCTTCCAATTAGCCTATTTCCTATCTATTAGTTATTTTACTCCCCATGCTCCGCATTGTTCTTCATTATTTAGATTCTTATAGATCCGACAATTTGTGCCATGATTTTGATTTCATTACCATTATTGAATTATTTATGATATTCGAACTCTTTTATTCTATTACTCCTTTTCATTTGGCAGATATTCTCTTCATTTAACCATTATTCTGATATTTCGCATTTAATTTGATTTACCTCATTATTTCCATTAGATTTATCTACAATTCTGTTTTTACTCTCTTACTTTATTTTATTTACTTCCTTCTTTCCCTACCACTATTCCATTCTTATCATTCTACTTTACCTCTTTCCCATTAGTCCTCTATTATTATTACTTACATCATTCTAGCTATTATATCTCCCAATACTTATTGAATTATTACCATTCTCATATCTCACTATTATTATATATTTAGATTATTCTCTTATTCCTGAATCTCATTCTATATTATCTTATTCAATTATCTCTATTTATTATAATATTCTCTTACTTACTTTACCCTCTATCTCCCTTGTATATATTTTATACTTATTATTAATCTCTTAGAGATTGTTCTATTATTAAATCTATTACAGTTCAACTCTTACCATTCATTTAGAATTCCTTTTACTAGTTCTCTCTCCTATTTCACTTACTACTTATCTGTCCACTTCTTGATTACTTTCCCATGGGACCTCGGGGCCATGGTCCCCTCGGAACTACTTTATCTATTTAATACCACATTATCTATCATATTCTATAATTATGTTAAGATCCAGAATTAATTTAGTTACAGATTTATGCTACCTATTATATATTATTTAGCCTTCACCTAATACGATCTACCTCTACCAACTGGACGACAAGGTTTAATATAAAGTTTAGGCTTCTATTTCCTCTACTATCTTCCTACTCCGATGGACCTCGGGTCCAGCGTCCCCGAGGAACTATTCTTCTATTACAATTATTTCCTCACTTCTACCCTTACTTACTACTTATTATACATTCTCTTATTAATAATCTTAGCTACTTATTAATATTATATCTCACCTATTACTTATCTCTTTATTATCTGCCATTCTATTATATATGTTCCTTTATCTCTTACTACTTCTGTTCTTGCTTTATTCTTATCTCTCTTTATTCGATTAATATTCATTATCTTAGCTATTCCTGACTTATGAATAGAACTTATTTACTCTGTCTTTCCTTATTTAAATCTTCTTTGTTCTTCGACAGCTCGCTGCAGGCGCATCGCCAATTATTTATTCATCTTATATTTATATCCATAACTATATCATCTTTATTCCTTTCCTATATATATTTTTAAACGATATAAATCTAATTTATAATAACAGCTATAGCTGGAGATTATGGATTGTCAAATAAGAATTGAACCTATAGGATTCATATATCATCATTTTATTATCATCTTTAGATCATTTTTCATCATAACTATTATAATAATACCCACTGCTATGCTGTGCCTTACCTTAATCAACATAACTTCAGTACATATCATCTCATTTTATTAACAATTCAATACTTAACACAAACCTTCTTAATAGAATACTCTATTCATATAATAACCACAGATATCTGAAGATATAATACAATCATTAGTCCAGGATACTTAACTCAATATCCTATCATCTAAGATTCATCGCTAGAATATGCTTACTAATACTAAATATATTCGATTACTGTAGAATAGACATTGCGTAAGCACCGAATAAATAGATTTATACAGCATTGGTGCTTCGCAATGATGACATAATAAATAGATTAACTATAATAAATATAAATAATATAACTATCTGTGGATTATTAACCTTTTATTACCATGTCAATAGAGCTATTAATATGACTAATAATATGTAAGAACAATAGCTTTATATTAATTTCCAGGTAGAATCTATAATAGCAAGCCTCGGTGCTGCCCTTAATAAATCCACTAGAACTCATACTGTATAATAGCTATAATATACTACCATAACTAATTGCTGCGCATCGATACATATAGACTTATCTTTAATAGGGTTTAATACTCTAATATATATAGAATATGCAGCATAGCTGTAATAAATAGATAGAAGAAGTATAATAAAGATATTAACTAACTGATAGTTGAGTAGGAATCCGACCGACAGGCCCCGGGGGGCCTTCCGGACGGTCATAATAACTAATAATACCGAATAGAACAATAGGTTAATCCCAGCTAAAGCTGTAAACTAATAAATGGAACCTTTACTAATCATATGCAATAAACTTATAAATTTAAAGAGAATCTGCCAATACCACCCTTAATTAGTATATTCCTAGTAAACTGTTAGATAATAACTAAACCCAATAGTCTATAACCCCCCTTCGGGGTAATACACTCTAATTACTACTACTTAGACTATAGCTACTACAAGAATCTTTATAGGTGGGATAATAAATCCACTAGTCTAATATCACACAGAACAATCTAAATAATATTAAGACATACAGCCTGTGTAACAGGAACTATAATAACTATTGAGTGGCTAAAAGGGATTCATGAGTTTTATATAGTTATAGGGGATGAGGAATATAAGTTTAGTCTAGTTGTCTTACCTAAATAAATTACGATTATTCTTCATTATTTACTTCGTCCTAAATCTATTCAAGTATCTATTACCTTCACGGTTAATATTATATGTTCTACTCGCCCCTCCGAATAATGCTAGATTGGAATTTAAAGACTAGTGAATCAATTAGAACTACTACTAACCTTCGATTATGCTCCATTAATCAGATAGAATCCATTTAACCAGAATGATTATGATTCCTTACTAATTTAGCTCTCTTTAATCCCTTTAAGGCTATCCCTGTTCACGACTATTGATAGTAATCCAATTGAATTTGTCTCCAATTGAGACATGTTTAATACCTATATTATTTATAACCTCTGGAAGGTATTAGATATTTATAGTTGGCATGTTAGCAGATTTATAGTAATAGTTAATATGGAGGCACTCCTTATTATGTATAAGATACTAGTGTTCTATTGGTTATTATCCTTAGGAGGTTCTACCGGTTCGTAGAACCCACATAGATAGATACACATAGAAGACATTCAGATAGCAAAGTACGGGTGGTTTATACCTATTTATCTGTCCATATGGATATTGGCAATAACTACTTTTATAACAATTGTTATCTATTTAGAATTACTATACTGTTATTACTTATTAGAGAATTATTAACTATTGGAATCGATGCTAACGCAATACTTACTATTGTATTAGACCATTTGATTGTATAGATTGGAAATTATATAAATAGGGATATTCTACAATAGCGCAGATCCTATGTATTACCATCGCTAGTGATTAGTAATTGCCCCTGCCTAAGCTTATGCATCAGAGTTTCAGATATCACCACTATTTTATCTATTGATAATTATGCTTATCTTCTAGCCGTACTAATCTCTTCTAGTCTAATTACATATTTAATATATATTATACCAGAGTATCTCATGTCTAAAGAACAATTGGATCCACTAGAGCCTATCCTAACTCATAACTCGTAACTATTAACAATATCTTATTCCAGCATTCTAGATCTCTTTCTATACTTACTTATGATTTTGGGCGTAAAGCCGTTCTACGTCCGCCCTAATATTTGAATTAGCATCTAATTTGTAACATCAATAAAATTAGCATCCATATTCTACCATTCTTTACTACATAATACTATGGTTTGATTTCGATTTAATGCATGCTATTAGATTTAAATGCGATACGACTAATATGATTTAATTAACTGCTATACCATTCATAATCAGTGCTAAATATAATACTATAACATTTGTTTAGATTTTAATATTAATATGGTCGGATTGCAATATATGCACAAATATGATAGGTTATAAGATTCGTTCCGGAAGAGTGATAGTTTTCCAAACTCGAATTTTATGTCACGACACCAAATAAAAGCGAAGGAGGGCAGACGAGACCAAAGGTGTTTAGACTACTTCCTAAGGGTGACTACCGGCCAAGCAAAAGTTGGAACTCATCCCTGGTCTCATATCACCTCTTGAGTATTGTTACATATTATTGTCAAAATCCTTTCCAGCCGGCCCGCAATTAAAAAACTATGGCATAAGTAGATACAATTAGAGTAGATAGTATATACCTGTATTAGACTATATAAATACTATTATGATAATCTATGTACCAGTATAATTTTACTAGGTCAAATTTAAGGAGACTACCTAATTACTACTGTCTCCTATTATGTAGATATCTATCTATCATCAAGAATGTTGATACGATACTGATAAGTAATACACCTAAAGCTTTATGTACTGTACTCTAGATTACTATCTATACTTATTCAGAGTAGTCTTTGCATGCGACTGGTTCTAATAATTACCCCCCCCCCCTTATCTGCTATAACTATATTATACTTTTATAATCAGATAGATCTATCTATACTAATACTACTATAATTTATTGGTACCTCAAGACTTATTACTCTATACATCTATCTCTATCCTACTTTTATTGCTATTAACTTTACACTATATCCTATCATAACTATATTATTTATTCCTATACCCTTAATTAACTTTATACTAATCTTCTACTAGAAATGTACCTTAACCATATTACCCTTTAACTATATATCCTCATAATACAGTAATATCTATATACTTAAATATTACTCTTATATATTATTAAATTAGACTTAAATATCTAACCACTTTATACTCTTATCATACATCTATCTAACTTACTATTATACTAACATTTATTTGGATTTATACTTATCTACAATATAACTACTTATAGAGACATTATACTAATAATAGAACTATATTTCTAGTTAATCAGAGTACTATAGTAACAAATCTATTATAACAATAGTCTTAATTAGAGATCCTACTACTTTAATATATTAGTTAATAAAGTACCTATAGAGATACTTATCCCAGGATATTTACTATCCTACTAAAGAGATATCAGAGTTATAGGAATATTTGAAGTTAGACTATACCCTCTATACAAACTACTGGAATAATCATCTACATGTTATTCAACCTTGTATTAGACATTATACTACCTTTAGCAATATCTTAAGAGTATATAGAGATACTATTGATCAAATTATTAGATTTATTACTAATACTATATCTTAGTGCTATCTCCCTATTTAGCTACTATAATTAAATTTATTTATAATACTATCACTATTAAACATCCTATTATATTAATATTATCTTCTACCTCAAATACCTTACTAACTTTATACTTATAATAACCCTATTCATCTACACTTTATATCTATTAAACATCCTAATTTAACTATATTACTATTCTATATCTCAATACCTTATAAATACTAGTATTACTGTACCTTTAGATAGATATCAATATCCTTAAACTTTATAACTACCCTTACTTTAATATATCTTCTTTACCAGATCACACTGTAATTATATCTTACTACCCTCTTTAGCCTAGATTTCTATAGACTTCCAACTCTAATTAGATACTAATATCTAATCTAACCTGATAGATATCTTACTATCAACATATAATTAACCATTGTATTCTAATCATATTTACTATCACTTAGCTAAAGATTCAGCCTATAAATACCTCTTCTAATAATAGATATTTAATTAGTGATCCTACTACTCTAGAATTATCAAATTAGAGTATTAGTTAGATGTATACATATAAACTTGATTAGAATATCTATGTACCTATCTAGACAACTTACTATTAATCTACTATGGTCCCTTATTCTTATCCTTATTAACTTATACTCTAGTTATCCTTATAAATCTCAGACTATTCATTTATCTCTATACATTAATGACTTTAGACTTAAATAATCTTAGAATACATTAGAGACACTACTATACTTAAATACACTTCTAGACGGCATCTTAGCATAGAGATATAACTATAAATTAATACAAAGATAGATAGAAAGTTATAAATCATAGAATATTTGTTATCATATTATATATTGATTATCCTTAATCTTCAATAAGAGTTATTAAAATGGTGTGTATTAAAGAGGTATATTTGAAGGATAGAGATAACAGGATTAATTAGTATCCCTCTCATCTAGATCCTTATACTATTAGTATATTCATTATTAACCATTCTAATTAGAGATAGTAACTAGTACACTAATATAATAGGTATTATTAATAACAATCATTATATTGATTAGAATAGAATTACCGAGTACCCTAAGATATATGTATAATTAGAAGAGTATTAACTATAGTCAGTATTAGATACTTATTAAGATGATATTATATTATATAGAATTAACTGATACAGAGATTATAATAAAGAGGAAGGTATAATAGATTAGACCAATATATTAGGTAATAGTAGAAATCATAATGAATAAAATCAACTAGAGATTATTCATACCATGGGGTCAAATAGAAGTGAATAACAATATAATGTTCTAGGATGTATTTAATATGTTAGGTCTATAATAATTCAATAGAATTTGAATAGATCTTATATGTAGTATTCATTAAATATAGTTGATAAAGTACAATATTAGATTGAGTAAAGGTATATTAGAAGAAATTTAATAGGATATCTAATTATAATAGTCTTTACTACTTTATCTAAGTCATTCAATATATTTTTAAAGTAGATATCTTTAAGTTAGATTTAGGATTTATAATTATAAGATAATAAAGTAGAATATGAAAATATCGAGACTCTAATACTAATAGATAAGGAGGATTGTAATCATCCTACTAAAGGTATTGAACAAATATAAACTATAACAGTAATCTAATAGGGATACCCTGAATTAGTAATAAAATAGATATTAGGGATTAAGAAAGTATATAAACTAGAAGATGAGTAATACGTATGCAGTCAATGGATTAGGTATTACATTATTAGAGCATAATTACATTAAATACCTATAACTATAATATTGAATAAGATTAGATCTAGTAGAATATCGATAGTCGTATTAAGTAGAATATCATCCAGGTTAATATAGATTTAGGTTACTACTGATAGTATCTTCTTCCTTTGTCTGTTATAATCTATTTGACTTTATACTCAACAAGAGTATTTATTATATAATTAATTCTAGTTATTGTTAATATCGGTTAAACATTAAATATAAATCTATTATTCCCATAGCTACGAATACTAAAGGAGAGGATAATATTTAGGATATAATATTAACATCTAAGTTAGTTTATCAATATATTATTTATTAATCCTCTTACTCAATATAACATCATGTACTATCGTACATATACTAATGATCCTTGTCCAGAACTATCTATTAATGTAGGTATGAAGACAGTAAATATCTAATCTTAATCTATCTAAATATATGTACATTGATTATCTAATCTATACTCATAATATCTTCTAGATATTATTGTTAATGCTAATAAATAATCTTAATACAGAGACAGATAGATATTATCTCAATATCTATACCATTTATCTGAATACATTATAAGAATATTCTAGTATCCATACTATCGTTAATTCTAACTGCTTTAATCTACAGTATTGTTGCGTTGCGTTGCCTCGGGTAAAACCCTCTTCTTCCGCAATAAGATAGGTAACTATAGGAGATCAAATAGTTAAGATGTAATAAGTTGCATAACCTAATAATAAGATATGTATAATAAATAAGATACCACCTATTACAATAAATAACACATTACATAAGGGATAATAAATATAGAGAGATATAGATAAATTAGCAAATAGGAACCTAACTACTTAAGATAATAACATTAACCATCATGAAGCCAACTACTATCTATAAATAGGAGCTAGCTATTGCTATATGTTGTTTCATACTAAACAGGTCTAATCGATTAATCAGAGTGATACGGGATCTGATATACAATTAATAATTGCGAAGCATCAAGATGATGATGATAAATATACATCCGTGATCCAAATCCTTCTAACTTAATTAATATAACTCAATAATAACGAACTTAATAAATAACAGAATTAGGAAATTACTATAATAACAGTTGGATTACTTTAGGAACATAGGAAATTACTATAAGCTAATAACAGTTATGCAGAATGTTGCTCGAAGACCGAGCCATTCTACTTTTATCAACGAATTCTAACATTGCAGAGCACCGGGGATTACTATAAAAGTTGTCGGATAATGACTCTCTCGACTAATTCTAAGTAAAACAGTTGTACACTTTACCGAGAAATTCAAATTACTTTATCAACGAAGTAGAACACAGGTTTTGCTCAATTAACAGTAGGACACGTAGGATGTAACTCAGGTTAATACCGAGCCATTCTAATGACAGTTGAACAGCAGAATGTTGCTCGAAGACCGAGCCATTCTACTTTTATCAACGAATTCTAACATTGCAGAGCACCGGGGATTACTATAAAAGTTGTCGGATAATGACTCTCTCGACTAATTCTAAGTAAAACAGTTGTACACTTTACCGAGAAATTCAAATTACTTTATCAACGAAGTAGAACACAGGTTTTGCTCAATTAACAGTAG
>JADGIZ010000499.1:0-12771 GCA_027604665.1 Polyrhizophydium stewartii
GAGGGGGGCGGGGCCGGCAGGTGTGCAGAACACAGGGCAAGAAGCGCTGCGGGCTGGCATACGACTCCGCGGGCTGCGCCGCACGGCCTCGGGATGCTCACGCACTCCGCCCACCACGCTCCTCGGCGGAGTTTGGGCACCGCCAGATCGCGGCCCCGCAAATCCTCGGAAGCGCTCGCCTTTCAGCAAGAGCTGTCCAGCATCGACATGGCCTCGGTTTGGCGCCGTCATCCGCCCAGACGCACGTTCATTCGATGCACCATGTGCGAGAGCGCTTGCGGCTCACGCACATACAGGCAGCAGGCGTTCTCGCCGACTGCGTCTCACTTGACCTCGACGATGCGGCGCAGCGCATCGAGCGTCTGCATCACCCGCGGCACATCTGCACCGTCGTACAGATCCGACACTTCAAAGAGTCGTTGGCGCGGCACGCCCATAGCCTCGGCGATGGCGATAAACTTTGCAATGTTCTCCTTGTGCATTGCAGGGAAATGGCCCATGTTGATCTTGACGGGATCCTTGCCCGAGACGGCATTGCCGAGCTTGCAGAGCAGTTTGCCGTCACGCAGCGCCTCCTTGAGCGACGTGCCCGAGTCCGGCAGCAGATCGTCGTCGCCGATCTTTTCGAAAAGCCATTGGCGCAGCTCGGCCTCGTTGACCTCTGGCCCGCCGGCAGCGTCCGCGAGGCCGTTGCCCGACGACGAGCGCAGCTTGACCGCACCGGGCTTGAAGCCCATCGGCACAAGCGGGTTCATGCCCCCCATGCCCATGATCTTTTTGCGAAGTGCTTCCTGCGGGCTCTCTTCAGGCTGCGCGGCGGGCGTCTCGGTCTCGGGCGATTCGCTTGTGCCCTGTGTGCGAATCCCCTGTCAGCCGGGGGGGGGGGTGGCGATGCCGCGCCGCTGCGCCGCTGCGCATCATGCACCGACTCACAGCAGCCGCAGTTTCGGGCGCCGCGCCAGAGGCCGAGCCCGCATCCCCGGCGGCGGCGGCATCGCCTGCGGTGGCATCGGACTCGGCCGCGCTGGTGGGCCGCTTGCCCGTGCGCGGATTGATGCGGCTCTTGGTGATCTGGACAGCGGCGCATGGCCCGTCAGCACGTGCGGATCGTCGAGGTCTGGGTGCCCTCAGCAGCACTCGCATGCGACAGGGCCTTGCCGGTCGTCGGTAGAGCCATCACGGAAGACGCCTGCTTAAGCGTCTTGACGAGATCTTCTAGCTCTGCGTTGCGAGCCTGCAGCACGGCGAGCTGGGCTGCCGTCTCGGACTCGGACCGGAGTGTCGCCAGATCGTGGTCTGTGTTCGGTCAGCACAAAGAAGGCCCTGGCTCTGGCCGGTGCACCCACCTCTGGCGGCGACAAGCTCCTCGAGCTGCTTGATGCGGGCGTCTGGATCATCGGCGTCAATCCTGCGAAGCCGCCGGGCCAGCGCTGCCGCCCCCCCCTTCGTCCCTCGAAACCTCTGGGTTCCCACCTCGCTGCTTGACAAGGCGCCTCAGCTCTTCGACGTCGGCGATCGAGTCGACATCGGGCTCGGGCTGCGGCGTGGCTTCTGGCTCGGGCAGCGGCGCGGCCTCGGGCACCTTGACGTCCTCGGCGGACGCATCTGTCTCTTCCTGCACAGCTGGCACCGCGGCAGCCTCAGCAGCCCCGTCGTCCTCGACGACCCTGTCGGCAGGGGCGTCGACAACCGCAGCCTCGGTCGTTTGGGGTTCCGGCGCCGTGGCGGCCGGCGCAGCAGCGTCCTCGGAGTCGCCCTGCGCTTGCACCGGTCAGTCAGCACTGCGGGACACACACACACTTTGAGCGCAGCCCCCCCCCGGCGGTGCTTGTCCTGCGCCACCCCACCATTGACGATCTTTGAAGTTGGGTCAACCAAGAAAGCCGAAGCGTGCGTCCATGCAACGGAGACGGCGGCCGGTCAGATCCGCAAGCCAAGGCGCAAGCCCCATCGTCTGTGAGACCCACCGGGGATCGGCGTGTGCAGGATCGGCCGGCGGTGGTGGCTCGCGAGCCTGCGTGATTGGTAACGCCGGCGGTTGCACCTGCGCTGCGACGGCGGCCGGTGCGCCGCGCGCAGCGACGGAAGGCAGATGTCGCGGCATCTGCTTTTTGGCTCCAACAACCTTGTGTTTGGCGCCGGTCACGACCGACGGTCCGGCCAGCAGCTCGTCGTCGTCAAGCGCCGCCACGGGATGGTGCAGCGAAGGTGGTTGCGCCAGATGCGGCATCGGCGCGAGCATGGGCATCGGAGGCAGCTTCTTTGTGCCGTGCGCACCTCCAGGGCCTGGACCTGGGCCGCCCGTCTGCGCAGGACGCCGCGTCAGCGCCGTTTGTGGCCGGCGTCTTGCCGCCAGCGGGATCGCGGCCTCGCATCGGCGACTCGCACCGACACGCGCTCGATGGCCGCAGGGCCGTCGTCAGAGAGAATATGCGGTGGCTCGTGCGGCTGGACGGGCTCGAGCTGTATCGGCCGCCTGGGGCCGTGCGGCAGCGAATCCAGGGGCGTCATCGGGACGCTGCTCTGAGAACAATCTCCTGGGCGGCAGGTATCCGCCCGCGCCTTCGCTGGTGTTGGCGGTGGAGCCTCTGCGCGACGAAGACTCGGTGCTTCTCGGCCGTGGATGGCGGCGGCACGACGATGATGCGGGCAAGATGGCAAACTTAATTCTGAGGCGTGGCCAAGCAGACGGTATTGCTGCGAGAGTGTATGTATGTGGGCGTGTGGGTGTGTAAGGGTGTGTAGATGTGTGTGGGTGTGTGTAGGTGTGGGTGTGGTTGTTTTGGGGGGAGGGGATTCTTGTTCGTCGGCGCAGCTGCTGTGGTCGCAGCGGCGTCGCTGTCTCGCTGCTGCGGCGACAAGCGAGGCCAAAGCGGATGCAGCGGTCGAGGCAGAGGCGGTGGTCGCAAAGATGGAAAGTGCAGAAGCCACAGCGTCACAGCAGCATACACGAGCTCTTCTTCTTGGGCGCCTTGCTCGCGCCGGCCTTGCCGCCGCCCTTGGCTTCCTTGCGGTCGCGAATGCTGCGCATCAGCTTGCAAAAGGCCTCGTCGACGTTCTGCCGCGTCTTGGCCGACGTTTCCATGTAAGGGCATCCCCACTCTTTGGCCTTGAGCTCGCCCTCGCGCGTCGACACCTGGCGGTCGCTGGTGAGATCAGCCTTGTTTCCGACGAGGATAAAGGGCACCTTCTCGTCGTCGAGGACGCGGCAGATCTGGTCGCGGAATTCCTGCGTGTGCTGGAACGACTCTTGCTCGCACAGCGAGAATACGCACAAGAAGCCCTCGCCGGACCGGTAGTAGTTGTCGCGGATCGCAGCGTACTCTTCCTGGCCAGCCGTGTCGAGGATATCAATGAACGACTCTTGGCCGTCCAGGGTTACTTTTTTGCGGTACGAATCGGCCTTTGTTGGGTCGTACTCCTCGATAAAGTCGCCGTACATGTACTGCAGCGTCAGCGCCGACTTGCCGACGCCGCCCGAGCCGACCATGATGATCTTGTGCAGCGGCAGGTCCGTCTTTTTTGCCTGGTTCTTGCCCATGGCGCCAGCTGAGGGGGTAGTGCGATTTCCTGGCGGCGGCTCGATCGCGCGCTGTCGCAGCGGATGTGTTTGCGAGGCCGCGTCGCCTGCTCGATGCGACTCTTGTGTTGTGCGGCGATTCCACGTCCGCGCCACGGAGCAGGCGGGACTCGGATCCAAGAATTTTTTTTTTCTTTTTGTGGCTCGAAACGCACCCCCGACACCCGCCCGCTCGGCCGACATGCAGCACTACCAGCCGGAGCTGACGGAGCAGCGCATGTGCGTCGGCGCCGCCGAGGCGCATACGCGCGCGCAGCGCACATTGTCGAGCCGCACGTGGTCGCGATGCTGATCCTGCCGCTCGCAGCCTGTGCGCCTCGTGCGGCACCGTCATTGCGCCCAACGCAGCCAACATGTGCATCGACTGCATCCGCGCCGACGTCGACATCACCGAGGGCATCCCCAAGCAGGCGACGATCCACTTCTGCAAGGGATGTGACCGCTACCTGCAGCCACCCAACATCTGGGTGCAGTGCGAGCTCGAGAGCCGCGAGCTGCTTGCACTATGCCTGCGCAAGCTCAAGGGCCTCGCCAAGGTCCGCCTCATCGACGCAGGCTTCCTTTGGACCGAGCCGCACTCGCGCCGCATCAAGGTCAAGCTGACGATCCAAAAGGAGGTGTGCTGTCGCGTCCATCTCGATCTTGGAAGTGGAATCCTGCACGGCAGCGCTGACGGTCTCCGCTTCCCTTGCGCGCCAGGTCTTTGCCTCGACGATTCTGCAGCAGGTCTTTGTCGTCGAGTACATTGTCGCTGGCCAGTACTGCGAGGAGTGCACCCGTGTCGACGCCCAGCTGACCTGGAAGGCGGTCGTCCAAGTTCGCCAGAAGGTTCATATCCGCCGCGCTGTCCCGTCTGCGATCGCTCTGGCGCGAGTGCCGATGACTCTTCTGACACCATTGCCTGCACGCCTCGCACCGCCACCGTCGTCGCTGCCGCCGCCCGAATGCACAGGTCCAGCACAAGCGCACATTCCTGTGGCTCGAGCAGCTGATCCTCAAGCACAATGCGCACAAGGACACAAGTAACATCAAAGAGTTCCGCGACGGTCTCGACTTTTACTATACGAACCGCTCGCACGCCATCAAGATGGTCGAGTTCCTCAACTCGGTCATCCCCATGCGCATGAAGACATCCGAGCAGCTCATTTCGTCCGACATCCACTCGGGAACGGCCGACTACAAGTTCACGTACTCGGTCGAGCTTGTGCCGATCTGCAAGGCAAGCTGGTCCTGAGCATCCTGTTGGTGGCCGGCACCGAGTAGCTGATGCAATGTCCCGTCGCACCTCAAAGGATGATCTCGTGTGCCTGACAAGCAAGATGGCCCGCAGTCTGTCCGACATCAGCCCGCTCGCGCTGTGCACGCGCGTCAGCAACACGCTGACGCTCACAGACCCCATCACTGGACGGCGTGAGTTTGCGCCAGCGTCGCGCATCCACTGCGAGCGTCGCGAGAGACGGCTGACGAGCGGTCTCTGTTTCTCTTGCGTGCAAAAGACGCGGAGTTGCGCGCCATGCAGTTCTGGGAGTCGCCGTTCCCGATCCTGTGCGAGACCAAGGACCTGATTGAGTTTTACATTATCGACATCCAGGTCGAGTCGCAGGCGGGGCGATACCAGATCGCGACGTGCGAGGTGGCTCGATCCAACGACCTGGCCCACACGTTTATTGTGCGCACGCACCTGGGCTTCATCCTCAACGCGGGCGACCACGCCAAGGGCTACATCCTGGCCAACAGCAACTTCAACAATGACAACTTTGATGTGCTCGCACAAGGCCCGCGCCGCGGTCTCATTCCCGACGTTGTACTCGTGCGCAAGTCGTACCCCAACGTGCGCAAGAAGCAGCGCGCGCGCAACTGGAAGCTCAAGGGCATCGTCAAGGAGGAGGACCTCGAGACCGTGAACCGCACCAAGGCCGAGAAGGCTCGCGCAGAGCAGGACTACGAGCAGTTCCTGCGCGACGTCGAGGAGGACCCGGAACTCCGAGGCATGATCAACTTGTACAAGGGTGCGTGCTGCGCCGCTAACCCGCTGCCGCGCACCAAGTAGCTGACCCTGTCATGCCCGCTGACCCACTCTCCCGCTCGCTGTCAATCCTTCTCTCTGCCTCGCGCAGCCCCAACGGCAGCAGGCAAGGCCGAGGACGACGTGTCCATGGCCGACTCGGAGGAGGAGCCCGAGGAGGACTTCCCCGAGATCAATGTCGACGAGCTGCTCGACGACATGGAGAACATGCGCATCGACGACGACGAGGGCGAAGTCGTCCAATAAAAGCTGCACCACCGCCAAGGTTTGTTTTCCCTCGCGACCGCGATTGCGAATGATGCCGTCCGGCAGTGGCCTCTTTATGCGGCGAATAGCGCTTCTCAGAGCGCAAGCCGGGCAATCTCGTCGGGGGAAAAGTCGATTCTGAGCATATGGATCGAATTAGCATGATCTCGGTGTTGCAGCAGCAGCAGACCCCCGCTGACGTACCGCAGGGCGAGGATCTTGCGCACGTCGGCGGCATTGAACCGCCAGTTGATCGGCCCGGCCTTGGCTCCCCAGTACTCGTACACTTCGGCGACATTCTCGACATTGAGCAGCGTCGCAATCTGGTTGAGTCGCGCCATGCGGTCTCGCGCACCCCACTGCGTGTTGCTCGACAGCAGCGCCATGAACCCTCTGAGATCCTTGTCAAACCGGATGGCACCAAGCTGGTTGAACTTGCAGTTGGCAAGCACGTGTCGCTCCCAGTCCCACGCAACGTGGTCAATCAGGAGATGCACCGTCTGTGTGTAGTTGGACTCTGTAAGCGCCGACTGGTACGGCGAGATCATGCGCGAAAACGACGACGAGAAGCGCTTGAGGAACACGTCCGCTGCGTCGTACTGGTTGTATTCGTCCTCGGTCAACACATACTTGATGTCCATGTAGACGCCCTGCATCATGGGCCGCACGCGCGGCTTGACGGTCTGGTTGAAGAAGTTTTCGAGCCAAGTCTGACAGAAGGGGAAGAGCAGTCAACCGCACGAGGGTCAAATAGAGCAGCCCGTGTCACAGCTAGCAGTGCAAACGCTGCACCGGTCGCACCCGCAGGATGTTCTGGAACTTGACCGCGTGCTCCGTCAGCGAGCCCAAGCACGACTTGATCTTCTCCCGCGAAAGCTCGGATGCGTGCGCAAACGCACGCGGGATCTCGGCCTCGACCTCCTGCGCCAGCTTGATTGTGTATTCGCAGCTCACGTCAATGTTGTTGAGCGTGGTCATGAACCCGGGCTTGGCGTCCTTGGCATCGACGGTGCCTGCAAATGCAAGCGACAGCTTCTTTTGCAGCACGCCCATAAAGTCCACCTCGAGCAGGCGGCTGATGGAGTTGATCAGAGCGCACAGGCAGTCGGCGTCGCTGGTCGAGATGCCACGGCGCATGGATGTCTTGAGAATAAAGAAGACGTCGTCGACGCAGCTCGACGTTAGGTTCGCCGGGTCGTGTGTGTCGATCTTGAGCGCCTGTTGCAGCATCGGGTCAGGTCACTTGCGCATCGCGCACAGCGTTGCTGCACAGCAGAGCTCACTTTTTCAATGCTGCGGCGGATAAAGTAGTCTTCGATGGTCACAAAGTAGCCAATGAGTGTGTGCACCTGCTCGTTGAGCTTGCTTGTCTTGGCAAGCCCATCCGAGCCGGGCGGCGGCACGATCGCGGGATCAACGTCCTTGGCCGCGCGAAGAGCATCTGCTTCGTCCTGTCACCACGCGCGTGTCAGCCGTTGCTTTCAAGACGTCTTTGGCCGCACTGGCATCAAACAAGCCCGCAAACTCACCGCAGCGCGCATGCGCAGGAATCGATCAAACAAATGCGCCTTTTGGCAAATGGACGCAATCTCGGTCAGGATCACATCGAGCTCGCGCGGATCGACAGGCGGCTCGAGCGGCGGCGCGTTGGGTGGTTGCGACTTCTTGCGCGACATGTTCTCGAACTGCTCAATCTCTTTGACCTGTTGCGCGGCATTAAAGTCAGCGCCAACCGACGCAGCTGCTCGACTGGCGATGAGCGCGTGAGGAACGCATCACCTTGCGCTGGAGCTGGCGCATCTCCATGAGGCCACCAAGCAGGATGGACGCCTGGATGTCCGCCTCGCGCTGCAGCCGAACCATAACAGAGAGCATGCGGCCAGGCCCGTAGTGCATCTCGACAAGCACAGCCTGGCGATCGACCATGCTCGCGATCGCTTCAAAGAGCCTCGTCAGCAGATCTACATGCATCGACTTGCGCGCGCCGCCCTCGATCGCGGCGCGCATGCCGTCCTGGCAGTGCTTGGCGACCAGGCCGCACGTGTACGCGGAGAACTTGTCGAGCCCAAGCTCTGTCTGGCCGAGCAGCGGAAACAGCTTGAAGCACTGCACGAGCGCGTCCGTGTCTGCGTTCTGCACCGCCGTGTCAAAGGCATCCATGAGCATGCCTGTGAGGGTCGTCTGTGCGCTGCGCAGGGCGGCAATCGGCGACGCGCCAAGCAAGCCCAGCGTGTCGAGATCAAGCTCGGCCACGTCGCCTGCGTAATCGCCGTCGGGGACCAGCATCGTCAAGTCGAATATCTGCTGGATCGGCTGCACGTTGTGCGCAAGGAAGCGTTGGATGAACTCGGCTCCGGTCTCGATGTCGTTGCGCGCAATCGCCTGCTTTGCACCGACGGCGCACGCCTGCGTGCATGCGAACGCCGCAGCCACCACCACGAAGATGCGAGCTGGGTCAGCAGCAACACGGATGCGTCAAGTGCGGCCGCTGCCGAGGTCCCCCGTACCTTGAGGTCCTGGATGTCGCTGAGGATCTGCACCACTGACTTGACACGCGACTGCGGCGTGCGTCAGCCGGCGTCTCGCGCGAGGCCGCCGCCTGCGCAGCACGCACACACCTGCTCGAGATCCAACTGGCGGACCTTGTCGCTGATGCCCTGCGCGACGCTCCATGTCTTCTCGATGACCTTGTACAGCCCGTCGGTGTCGATGCTCAGGGCATGGACCTGCGGCCTGTGTCGGCCATGCAACGAAGACGCACGCATTCGCGGCGCACGTGGGCGTCAGCGGGCTGGAGTACGGGAACCGCGCGCTAGCGCACACGCAGGCAAGTCGCACGGCGCACGGCGCACCGCAGCATCTCGAGTGCGCCGAGGACGTCGTCGATGTGCTTGTGGCTCTCGAGGATTCCGTCGAGGTCGGCGTCGACGGCCGCCTCCTCGGCCTTGAGCAACGACAGCTGCTCGCGGATCTGCGCAATGTCCGTGAGGCTGCGCAGGCGCTCGAGGGGCAGCGACTCGGGCAGCGGCGGCAGCGGGTGCTCGTGCTGCGGGCCGACGTGCTGGGTGTGGTCGGACGACGGCGCCTGGGCCTGGATGGTGCTCACCGCCGCGGCCGCCGCGTGGCCCCGCTCCGCAAGCCCGGTTGCGTGCCCGCCCGAGCTGCGTGCGGCCGCAGCGGCGCCTGGAGTCACTGGCACAGCGCGGGCAGCCGGCGCTGTCGCCGCCGTCGGAGGCCTGGATGACGGTGCAGCCGCCGCGGCGCCTCGCGCTTCCATTTTGAGTGAAGTCGATGGTGAACCCACTCTCGATTCCAGAACCCAGGCTCGTGGGCATTGGTTCCGTGTTGCCCTCACATTAGGAGGTGCGGGTTCTGAAGCGCCTGAAATGCACCAACCGATATGACACAGAACTGGCCAGAGGCCAGTCCTGGCGGGACCCGGTGAATCAGGCGACCAAGACCAAAGGAGACTGGGGCTTTGTGCCTTTACTTGGGAGTAGGCGGCCTAGGAGGGTGTGGTACAAGATGAGCAGTGGGCTTATCAGGATGAATTGAGCGAGCTCTTGATCGGATAAGGAGTGTTCTATGTATCGGCGCTGGACCTTGTGGTGGACATGGTGATCTAGTGTGAGCATGATTCTCTGTTTGAGGGTCGACGCATCAACGGAGCCGATCCAGGTGAGGCCGGCACATCTGCACCAGAATCAATGGATGTTGATTCATCCAATAGTTGGTGTCGCATGGCCTTCTCGCGCCTTCCATGCGACTGACGCTTGCTGATCCTCATGCTTCGGGCAGCAACGCGTTAGTGGCTCCCGAGCAGATCCACTGCAAGAGGCACCTGTAGCAGCCTATGAAAGATGCGCAGCGCAGCCCTATGGCCAAGCAAGGCGGCTCAGCGTGCTTGCGCCCACAGCAACAACGTGTTCTAGCATGATGTGCAGCAGCTGCTGTACACTTGTCTCAGAAAGGAATCCACAAGCGCGAATCAGCGCCACTCGACGTCATTATGTGTTTTGCACAAATGATAATTGCTCTGCTGATACCGGTTTGAACCCTGTGCCTGTTTGGTGACATCTAGTTGACAGAGCTGGTCCATATCGGTGTGTTGCTGGCTGCTTGTCAATCTCAAACTTCCCCAAAAAATCGACAGCCATGGGAAAGTCACGCCCGATGAAGGACCGCACGCGCGAGCCGACGGCGTCGGACGCAGGCGTCGCGGCGCAGGGCTTCCCGCGCAAGTACCGCGAGCACCTGCGCATGATGAAGCACATGTCGGACCGGGCGGCCAAGAAGCAGCAGTCGCAGTCGCAGTCGCAGCAGCAGCAGCAGCAGCAGCAAGGCGGCAACAAAAAGAAAACGGCAGGCTCGAACGGCAAGGCGACAGCGACCGCCGCCAGCGCCGCCGAGAGCGTCGACGCCATCGCAGACGCCGCTGCAAAGGCGGCAGTTTCCGCCGGCGCCAAGCCCGGATCCGCCGCAGCCCGCCGCGCGGCCATCCAGGCGCGCGACGACGCCCTGCGCCGCATGGTCAACCGCTCGGCCAAGTCCACCACCAGCAAGTTCCAGAAGCGAAAGGCATGGCTCGAGGCCCGCAAGGCCAAGAACGCCAAGGGCCGCAAGACGCAGTCTGAAACCAGCGGCAGCGACAACGATGGTGACGACGGCGGCGACGGCAACGGCCCGTCCAGGCCACCGACACAGAAACCCGCCCAGCACGGCCGCCGCGGCGAGGAGATCGAAAAGAAGCTCAAGGACCACATCCCGTTCGGCCAGGTCGTGCAGGCGCCGCCAACCATCACCGTCGTACCCAAGAAGCGCAAGGAGTTTGTCGCCCCGGGATCTGCCAAGCAGCCGGCTATCTCGGCATCCGTGTCTGGTGCTGCGACCGCGGCCGCAGCCGCGCCATCCACCAAGCAAAGCGACAGCCCCGACGATCCCTTGGACGTGGCCAAGGTCGGCCGAAAGCGTAAGCTGCGCGATCTCCCGCAAGCCGAAAAGGTCGTGCTCCTGCGCGAGCGTGAGCAGGCGATCGCGTTGTATCGGCAGTCCAAGGCCCAGCGCGACGCCGAAAAGGCCGTCGCCCGAGCGCAACGACAAGCCGCCGCTCCCCAGATGCCTTTCTGATCCCCTGCCCGCACTCGCTCTCTGTCCTTCTGCTCTGTCTCGTTACCTCGTCTTCCGCACTCTACTTTTTTATCGAGCTGATAATATACAACCAACCAACCAAACAAACAAACAAACAAATCAGTCCAAGAATGTGCACCGGGGTGCTTGTTCACTCGTGACGAAATGGGCAGCATCATTCTCCAGCCCACCATCGAGCAGCAGACCAAGAAACAGCCTTGGAGCCAAACTTCATCGCCGCATGCGCTTGCGGCGCATCTCGTTCTGCTCCTCAAAGAACCGCTCAATGTCCTCCTTGCAAACAACCTTGCCCTCGCTGCCAAACCCGCGCAGAAACTCCATCAGCCGGTCCTTGAACTTGTTGTACGCGCGAATCCCGTCGATGGCGCGCACGCGGTCAATCTCGTTGAGCTGCTGCATGCCGGCATCGAGCAGCGATTTGCCTGCACACGGCCGTTGTTACCACCGCGCCATCAAGGCGAGACAGCTCGGTCAATAAAAGTGCCAATGAGACGGCACCTGCAAGATGGCTTACCGGCGTCTGCATCGGGCGGTGGCTGGAAAGTCGCCTCAGCGTCGACAAGGAATCCAAGCCTGTGGCGGCGGTACATGTCCGCGCAGGCACTGCACTTGCAGATGCGCTCGCGCCAGCCGTCGACTGCAAACAAGTTCCTCGGCGGTGTGCCCTCTGCCGAATCGCCGTCGCCGCCCTCTGGCATCGAGCACACAGTCGAATCCGATCCTGCTCCTGGATCGGCACCACCAGCATCAAGCGCTCGCTTGCTTCCCGCAGCGACGCTTGGTGTTCTGATGCCGCCTGCCTCGCCAGCATCATCTGCGTCGGCCGCCTTGCGCACAAACATGCGCGCGTCTTGTGCATAGCGCATCAGAAACGCATGCTCGCTGGCGCACTTGGAGCACACAAATTCTTCAAAGTCGTCCTCGCCGGGCATCTGCGCGAGATAACCGTGCACGCATCAGCAGACAATCGCGTACACAAATGTAGGCATCGACTTGTCTGCAGATCCATCCATCCATCCATCCATCCATCCGTCAATCACCTCGCCGATGCACCGGTCGTGGAACCAGTCCTGGCACGCAACGCACTGGAACATGGTGCCCTCCTCGCGGTCCGGGTCATACACCTCGCGGCACACACAAAAGACGCCGTCAAAGTTGTGGTTGTACGAGTTGTGTGGCACCAGATGGCGGGATTCCACATCCGCGGATGATTCAGCAGCGCCAGCATCGTTGAATTCGCCGGCCTTGGTGCCCTTGGGGTCGAGCTCGCACGGGACAGCAGCCAGCCGAGCGGTGCCGCAGTCGCATCTGTTGTCCAGAGGATAGAGGCGTCAGCACAGAGACGAAATGCGGCAGCAGCGGCAGCAGCCCCGCGCACCGGAACCCGCGGCAGTCAAACAGCTCGACGACGTCGTGGGTCGTGTGGCACTTGAGGTGGCTCTGTCAGCGCCAACCCCACTCGCCGCGCTGCGATGTCGCCGCCTGGGCCATCAACGCACCGACACGCTTGTCGCCGCCTGCGTCAGCACCTGGAGCACACACACGGCCGGCAGGCAGACACCGAGGCAGACTCACAAGCAGCCGTAGCACACGCCGACCGGCCCGCCGACGGCCGCCGCGCACGTGCGGCACGAGTACACCTTCTGCTTGACGAAGCCTGTCGGACAGCCAAGTCAAAAAGTCCGAACCAACGCGTCAGAGATCAGCAAACGCGGAGAACGACAGGCAGCAAGAACGGCGACACGGCTTGGAGCAAGGCACTTTGACGGCG
>JADGIZ010000500.1:0-12714 GCA_027604665.1 Polyrhizophydium stewartii
CCCCAGCCCCATGCGCAGCCCCAGCACGACCCCGTGCGCAGCACCGTGCGCCAGATCCAATGAAGCCCGGCCCAATGGGATCCCGCCAGCGCATGGCAGCGGCCAAGCTGCGCCGGTTTCCGGGGGCGGGGCGACATGGCCGCCTCGCCTCGCCGCCTTGCTCGCATCCCGCCCACGCACCCACACACACACCACCGCAATGTCGTCCATCCTGCCAACCACGGCGACAGGCGCCGACTTTGCGGCCGGCGCCAGCGGGCTCACGTCGATTGCCAACCGCTTCGGGTCGTATGTGCGGCTGGGTGCGTCGCCGCCCCGTGCGCCGGAGCGAGGCGGCCAGCTGGTGCCGACAGTCCCCGCCGCCGGTGGCTTGCGCTGACCCGACCCCGCCCGGCGTGCCGCTGCACCATGCCGCCGCTGCCGCTGCGGCCGCTGCGGCCGGCATGCAGACCCGCAGGCGTGGGAGAGCGTCCGCGAGGAGTCGCGCAAGCGGCTCGAGGGCCTTCGGTCGTGGGGCGAGTTCTTCGACATAAGCCGCTTCGGGCTGCCTCGGTCGCTTGCTGGTGCGCCTCCTGCCTCTCGCCCCCTCCACCGCTGCGAGCGGCACACCGCACCCAGCCTGCTGAGACGACCCGCATCGCTGCTGCTGCTGCTGCTGCCGTCGCCGGCGTCTGCCGCGCAGTGTTCACGCAGCGGCTGTCGTTCAACCTCAAGCACTTCCAGAACAACTATCTCCTCATCACCTTCTTTGTCGTGGCCTTCTTCCTCATCACGCAGCCGTTCCTGCTCATCTCGCTCGTCTTCTTTGCTGGTATGCAGAGTCCGCTCGCTCGCTCGCATGCATGCGATGCCCGCATGCAGCTGCGGCCCGGTCCGAGCTGAGTGCGGGCCGATAGCACGCCGTCGCTGACCCACCGACGCTCGCGCACGCAATGCCAGTCGGGTTCAAGTGGATCTCGTCGCTGCCTGCCAACGAGCCGACGACGATTGCCGGCGGTGAGAGACGACGCCCGGTGCACTCGAGAGCCAGCGCGCACAAGCGCGGTGGCAGTGAGCACAGACCGCGCGGACAGGCGCTGGTCGTGGGAAGGCGGGGGGAAGGTGATGGGCAGATGTGCGTTGCAGATGCGGATGCTGACGAGCGATTGGTGCGTGCCGTGGCCAGCCAAGTTCTCGCAGATGCAGCTGTGGGGAGCCTATGCGGCCATCTCGCTGCTGATCCTGTTCTTCACGGGGATCCAGGCGACCATCTTTTGGGTCGTGGTGGTGTGCGCCGCCGTCGTGTGCGCGCACGCGGGGTGCATCGACAAGCCCGTCGAAGCCGAGTTTGGCGAGGAGGAGGTGTGACGATTGGCGGGGGAGTGGGGCTGAGTAAACAGGCGCATGCATGTGCGAGGTGGCCGTCTGTCTTTTGCGGCGGTTCTCTGTAATCCGGCCCCGCTGTTGATGGCCCGGACGACGAGCGAGATGCATTCCACGCTGCATCGGGCCTTCGCAAGTCGCCAGCATCATGCGGCCACAACGCCAATCGGGTCAGATGATGTTCATTCAACAAATGCCGACTGCGTGTGTGTGCATCTGTGCATGGGCACTGCACCACACCGCATCGCAGCGCAATCACCAGCCGTACGGCAGCTTGCCATAGTCGTCCTCCTTGCGGCCGTCCTTGCCATAGTCGTCGGACTTGCGGGCGTCCTTGCCATGGCCGTTCTCCTTGTGTCCGTCCTTGCCATAGTCGTCCTCCTTGTGTCCGTCCTTGCCATAGTCGTCGGACTTGCGACCGTCCTTGCCATAGTCGTCGGACTTGCGTCCGTCCTTGCGGTAGTCGTCGGACTTGCGGCCGTCCTTGCGGTAGTCGTCGTCCTCGCGGCCGTCCTTGCCATAGTCGTCGTCCTTGCGACCATCCTTGCCATAGTCGCCCATGGCATAGTCGCGCGAGTAGTCGTCCGACTTGGAGTATCCCGACCAGCCGTCATACGAGGCATACGACTTGGTCGAGTATTCGCCGCTCGAGTAGTCGTCCCACTTGCGGCCATCCTTGCCGTTGTCGTCGGACCTGTCGCCCTTCTTGCCCTCCTTGCCGTGGCGGCCGTCCTTGATGATGCAGCTGCGACCGTCCTCCCAGCCGTAGGGCTTGCCGTCGGTTCCCCACTCAGGCTTCTCGATTCGCTTCTTGCACCACGGGAAGCCGCCGTATCCATAGTCGTCGTTGCCGCGGTCGTACGACTCGATGTCGCGGCCGTCGCGGCGACCCGATGGCGCGGCAGCGACGAGCGCAAGCGAGGCGGCGGCGAGCGTGGCGGCGGTGGCGAGATGCATTGCTGGCGTGTTTGTGCGAATGATGGTGTGCTGGCGAGTGAGAGCGCTGGCTTGAGTTGTGTGGCGGGCGGGCGGCATCTGGGCTTTTGAATGCCGGCGGGGCTGATGTGCAGGCCGTGAGATGCAGGCGGTTGTGGTGCATCGCCGCCTGCTGCTCCGCCGCGGCGTGCTTGCTTGTCTGCCTGCCAGATGGTGCCTGAATGTGACGACACCGACAGCCACGGTGCTGTCCCGATGCTCGCCGCCGCACTGATGGGACTTGGCGTGCGATCCATGAGACCTGAACAAGCAAGCGTAGCCTCGAGCGGACAAAGACAATATCAGTGAGTTGACGAGGAATGCCTTTCATTGTCCTCCAAAAGTTCACAGCAGCGACGGTGTTTGCGCAGCTGGCTTGGGCGTCTGCTCTGAGCTGGCCCGAGACGGTTGGATATCAGGAAAACTGAGCGCAGGCTGCTCCGCCTGCGTTGCGCTTCTTGGCGCGGCAATCGCGGCCGGTTGGCCTGCTGAATGCAGCTGGTAGTTGGGCCGGTCTTGGGCGATGGCGGATTAGCGGCCGAAGCAGAGCGTGCACGCCTCAAGGTGCAGATCTTACTCAGTGGCGGCTCGCCCGCATCGAGGAACTCCTCGAAGCCGTCGCCGGCAATGATGGCGTCGGGTGCCTCATCGCCGTGCTTTGGGAGGTTGGTGTATGGCGCGCTGCGGCGCGATGGCTCGCCGCTCGTGGCTTGGCGGAACGACGACTGCACCTTGTCAAAGAGACCCATGATGGTCTTCTTGGCAGACTCGCCCAGCTGCGAGGCCCCCTGGATGAACTTGCCACCAAGGTCTTCGCCAGCGCCCTCGTCGCTGCTAGTGTCGCTCAGATGTTGCCTGGCCATGGCGGCTGCTGTTGGGTGGCGGATCTCAGCATGCAACGGCCTCAGCGGAGGCATTCCAGCCGCGATACGACCCACCCTGGCTCTGCTGCTCTTCTTCTTGCAGGCGGCGGGCGAGCTCCTCGTCCTCCATCTGCTGGGCAAGCTCCCGGGCGAGCTGCTCGTCGGACTTGAGCTGCGTGCGGTGGCCACGGGACGGAAGGGGGTGGGAGCACGGGTCAGGTCCCGCCACCAAAGGTTGGATCCGACTGCCGCAGCGACAACACCTGTTGCGGCAGCGCGGCCAGCGGCGCGGCCCCGGCGGACTGGCCCGCAGGCCCGCCCTCCGCAATGAGCTGAGTCGCACGTGGCTGCTGTTGCTGGGCTGCCTGCGTACCCTGCGCAGCAGGGTCGGACATCTCCAGGAGGAGGTTGGCCGTTGCGTCGACATCGCGGCCGTTGGACTCGAAGATGGCCTCGACGACTTCGGCGTCGATGTTGGGGAACATGGCCTTGAGGCTCTGAGTCCCATGCGCGGACAGCCATCCGTCAGCGCGCGGTAAGGCGGCGGTCTCGCCAGGGGTGGCGGCCGCGAAGGTCGGCCGACGGCAGCCAAGGGTTCGGGTTGTCGCCTCACCTCGATGCCCGACATGGTCGCGTTGCCGTGGATCGGGCAAGAGCGGGAGGAGGCTTGCGGCCGCACGAGGATGCCAGGCGGTCACCGGCCGGCCAGATCTCGCACCTCTCCCCAACACCACGCACCGGTACACGCATCCCGCGCCGCCGCGGTGTCGGCGGGCCGCAAGCCGCATGCGGATCTTGGCCGCAGATGCCCACGCGCGCAGCCCGCTCGTCGGCCGGCGGAGCTCGGTTGCGCCGCAGGGGCCGGGCATCCGGCAGCGGCCAGGCGGCCGTGCCCGCTGCGGGCAGCGCCGAGACCACCGTCGAGCAGCCTGCCCCGGCCCCCTCGCTCGCCGTCGCGGCTCGCCGCAAGAACCTGCCCAAGTCGCACGAGCTGAAGGCGGCCCTCGCGGCGGGCGACATCGAGGCGCTTCGCACGCTCGGTGTCTCGCACGGCGGCTTCCTGACCCGCTCGTTCCGCCGGCGCTGCTGGCCGCTGCTACTGCACGCCGGCGCCAGGCCTCCCGCCAAGCCCAGCACATCTGGTCCGCCCCAGGCGCTGCCCGAGCCGCCCGAGGAGCTCGTTCGACAAGTGTCTCTTGACGTCAACCGCTCGTTCGTGCAGTTCGACGACCGGTCGAACGCATCCCGCACGGCGTCGCTGCGTGCGCTGCGGCCAGGCCTCGAGCGCATCCTGCTCGCCGTCTTCTATGCACACCCATGGTGACTGAGCGCACCGGCGGGCTGCATCTAGGCCCGAAAGACGGACTGACCCACTTGATGTGCATCGGGTTGCAAACACCCGCCGAGTGCAGGCTGTACTACTACCAGGGCTTCCACGACGTCTGCGCGGTGCTCCAGCTGGTCCTGGGCGAGCGCCTGGCGCGCGCTGCGGCGCCAAACCTCGCGCTCATCTGGCTGCGCGACTTCATGGAGCCCAATCTGTCGTCGTCGATGAAGCACGTCGAGTGCATCCACCCAATCTTGCTGCGCGGCGATCCTGAGCTGTACCGCTTCCTGGCCGCCGCCGCTGACGCAGGCGGGGGCGGCAAGGGCGGCGCCGAGGCGTTCCACACCTGGTTCGCCGTCAGCTGGGTCTTGACGTGGCTGAGCCACGACGTGCGCACAATCAACGAGGCCATGCGGCTCATGGATCTGTTCCTGTGCTCGGGTCCGCTGATGCCCGTATACGCCTCGGCTGCCATCGTGATCTCGGCACGCGCGAAGCTGCTGGGCTTGGATCCGGATGAGCTGGACATGGCTGTCATCCACTCAACCGTGGTCAAGCTGCCGGGGCTGCCAGGCTTTGACGTCGAGAAGGTTGCAACCCTTGCGCTTGATCTGTATGAGCGCATCCCGCCAGAGACGCTCAACCTGGCCACGCGAGTTGGACAGGACTCGTGCGTGCTGCGGTATCGGCAGGACTATCTGGCCGTCGAGGATCCCGGGGAGGCGTTTGACGCCGACGCCATCCGAGCCGTGTTCACGAAGCGCTGTGCGGACAAGCCAAAGTCGTTCCTTCCGCCCTGGATGCGGCAGAAGCCGTCGCGCCGCACGATAGCGCTTGTGGTCCTTGGAGGAAGCGTGCTGCTCGCGACGGTGCTCTTGTCGACGCTGCAATCGGGGCTGCTCGTCGACCATTTCTCGCTTTGAGCTCGGTCGTGCAGACCAATTAACACACGGAACACGAGACTTTATTGATGGCCGCCAGCGGTCAACCCCGCCCGCGGCCCTGATCGATGGCCCAGTCAAAAGTCCTCCTCGGATACAATATCGACGTCGGCGTCGAAGCGCGGCGTGTCCTCTTCGACCGAGAACAGCGGCGTCTGGCCCTCTGCAAGGCCCGATATGGCCGTGCAAAGCGAGTCGAACTCGCCCGCATCGCGGCAGTAAAACCCAATGACCAGAGAAGGATCCATGGATGCGATCGGCAGCAGTCGCACCGTCTCGCAGTGATAGCTGAGCAGATCCTGTGGGTGCGTCAGCGCAAGATTCCCGATGAACGGTACGCCGCTCGGGACAACCTACTTCCATCTTGTAGGATGACAGGTCGCGCGGCTCGACGCCTGCGGGCACTCAAGTCAGCAAAAGATGTCTCGATGTGCGGCAATGTCATACCCCGTCATTTACATGGACGCAAATAATGCGGGTCCAGGTAGATCAGGTTGTCTTGGTCGTTGCCGAGGAAGAAAAGCGACGAGTTTGGCCGTCCGCTGTTTGTTGCCGGCAGGGTAATTACGTCAGCTCAAACGCACAGCTGAATCATGCCAGCCACGGCTAGCACACACCCCGCGATGCCGACGCAGTGCGAGATGCCAAAACAATGCTGCGCCGTCGCGTCAGCCGTCAGACGGTGGGGTCTCGCTTCGCGGCTTCAACGCACCTTGATTGCTGGATAGTACACCGGGTTCATCGTGTCGACGCCGAGGCGCAGCGGGATCAGCAGCAGGACCGACGTTGGCTTGCCATCCTCGCGGGTCTTGGCGAGCAGTGTGCGGATCTCATTCTTGTAGACGACGCCGTCGTTGGCAACGTGCACTCGCATGCTGCTCCACGGATCGTCGTTGACGAGCACTCTGAAATTGCAGCATTGGCGGGGGGGGTTGTGCTGTCAGGCTTCCGCGGCAGAGAGACACAGGCGCAGATGGGCAGAGACAGAGACGCAGCGCCAGAATGCCCGCAAACTCACCGGAGCACCTGCGAGATGGTGCTCGGGCCAAACCACTCGCCAATCTCCTTGTCAAACTGCTTGCCGAGAATCGCAATGCGGTGGATCGAGAACGGGCTTGCGTTGACGTCCAGGAAGCGCGAGACGATCTGGGTGTATGCCAGCCAGCTGCCCTCGCTCTTGTCCGCGATGCGCCAATCTGGCGGCAAGCCGGCCGTCAGCGCACACGAGATTAACGACGATGTCGCATGCCAGCAGATGCCTCACCGCGGCCGAGGAGGTGGAACAGCAGCGCGTTGGCGAGCAGCATCTGCCCGCTGCGCAGCATGCACCCCCACCCGCTGTCGGACGTGAAGCTGCTGGGCTTGATGGGCGGGAAGCCGCGGCGGTAGGTGATCCACAGGCGGCTCTGGAAGTCGTCCAGGAAGTCCGGGTGGGCAAGGCTCGGGTACGTGCGCGCCAGAAACAGCACCTGGCCGCCGGATCCGCGCGGGCTCGGGTACCTCGCAAACCGCAGCAGCTCCTCGGCCCCGTCGAGCCGCCGCAGCTTGTCCCGCGCCGTGCGCATCAGGAACGACAGCCCCTCCGAGAAGCGCTGCCACAGCGTGTCGTCGGCCGCCCGGATCGGCGGCTGCCCCGCCGGCGAGTCCCGCGCGGCCGCAAAGTCGTCTTCCGGGTCGTCGCGGGGCCGCTGCTGCGCCTGCGGGTGCGGGTGCCGCGGGTCAGCTCGCCCGCATGCGGCGGCCAGGGTTCGTCATCGCAGACGTCTCGGCGCAGCGGCGTTGCTCCACGCCCGCGGGCGTGCTGCTGCGTGCGAGGGGATGCTCGCAACGCACACCCTGCGCTGCAGCGCATGGAACTGTACGTGCGGCGGCGGTCGACCCCGACCGCTGCAGCCGTCGCCGCACCGGCCGCTCACCGGCGCGGGCCCAGATGAGCCGCTGCTGTCGCCCATCGTGCGGCCTGAAAGCGTCGTCACTGGACCTCTGGCAACCCAGAGCGCAGAAACCGGCGCAGGGCCTGGATATGAGCTTTACTTGGAGCGAGGGCTGCAAGCGAGGATGGGCAAGGATCGGCGCAGTGCTCGCCATCAAAAGGGGCACGGCCGCTCGACAAGCGTCCACAGCTGGTTTTCTTGAGCGTAAAAGTTCCAGATGAGCACGGTAGCCCCGTCGCCCATATCCCAAGCAGCAACGTCGACGCACTTGCCGTGCATGGCCGAGATGATGGCGAAGCAGCCCATGCTGTCCTCGACGCCCTCGAGCCGCGCGGCGCCAATCGTCTTTGCAACTTCAGGCGCAAGCTTGTTCTCGGGCAGCGGCTTGCACTTGTCGTGCTTTTGCGGCTTGAGCCGCCAGTGCTGGTTGGCGCCGCCGGTGCGCGGGAACGTGGCGATCTCGGCGCCTTCGTTCTTGTCCCAGCGCGTAATGTCCGCAAGGCGGCCCGTGCCCATGTTGACGAGCGAGAAGATGGGGTCGTCGGGCTTGGAGTCGGGCGTCTCGACGAGCATCCAGACCTGGTTTGGGTTGGCGCCGTTCATGGTGCGCTGAACGAGGTGGCTGCTGGGCGAGTCGCTCGAGATGCAGCGCTTGGAAAACACGCTGACGATGCTGAAGCAGCGGTACGATAGAGGGTTGCGGCCCGTGCGCGGCGTCGACGGCGCGTCGGGGATGCTTGTCGGCGGCGGCGGCAGCGCAACGTCTCGCACCACGATGGTCGTGATGGACTCGGCCAGGAGGCAGATCTGGAGCGCCTTGGACGAAAGCTGCGGAATCACCGAGTCGATCAGGGCCGCGCGCTGCATCACCACGCGCATGTTCTCCTTTGCCGAGGTGCGATACGCAGATATCTCGGCGCCGCCGTGCTGCACAAAGCCGTGCTTGGCCATGTCGATCGACACCGAGATGTCGTGGCACTTTGAATTGACGAGCACAATGACGAGATTAGTGCCCTGGCTTTCGCCGCTCTTGGCCGTGGGGACGGCGCAAGATTGATTTGCAATGCACGGAGCCGGCTTCTTGTCGCTGATGCTGACGATGCGCAACTGCTCCGTCGAGACATCGACCCAGTCTTGGCCCAGGCTTTCGGACGAGGATGAGCGCGACGTTGTGGCAGCAGCGTTGGCGCCAGACGATGCTCCCGCAGGATTTGCCGCCAGCGAGCCAGCCAGTCTTCCACCAGAGATGCTGGGCGAGATGGCAGCAACGCAGCTGACGCCGGCTTGCACGTGATCCTCGCAGACGGACAGTAGCGTGCTTCCGGGTCGGATGAAATGCGAAAAGTGCGCCATTGCCCAGTACTTTTTGGTGCGCTGCCACAGCCGCGCGGCCGAGTTGGAGTGCTGGATCGAAAACGATGCGTCCGGCGTCATGTCCGCGTGAATGAATCCCCAGTTACCCCCAGCACTGCGCGCGTTGGACTCGTCCTCAACGGCCTGCCAGTACACCCAGCACTCGGGGTAGATGGTGCGGAGATCGCGCGCAATGGCCTCGGCAAAGACGAGCGGCGAGTGCATGGCGTCGTGGTCGTGCTTGCGCGACGAGCCGCCGTAGCACATCTCGGACATCCACAGGCGCTTTCCGCTGTCGCTTGCAATGCGCCGCACCATGGCCAGGTCGCCCGAGCCGTACGTGTGCGTGTTGATCTGCGCAACACACGCCTTGGCCTGCTTGCTTAGCGTCAGCCACGAGTCGACCTGCATCGACGACGACGTCTCGTCCGACGCCGCGATCTGGCGGTCATGAGGGTGAGTCAGCACATTCGGCGAGGGTATTGGAAGGTCATCCGGGAAACGGTCGCACCTCTGTGCGAAGCCCTTGCTGCTTGAGCTTGCGATGCGTCGCGAGGATGACCATCTCCTGCATCTTGGTGTCGTAGTTGCAGCCCTCTTGGATGTTTCCGGCGGTCCAGTTGCACGCCTCGGGGTGCGGCTCGTTCATGGGACTGAGGGTCTGGAACTCGATGCCGAAGCGGCCCCGGATGCGCACGAGCACCTCGACGAGATACGCGGCAAAGGCCTCGACGGCGTCCTTGCGCAGGTTGTTCTTGACGTGGTGTGGGACCGGCGGAGAGTCAGCTCCCGCGGCGGTCGTGGGACGGCGGTAGCCGCCGGTGCAGCCGCTGACGGTCATGAACCAGGGCGGCGAGTTGGCAAAGGCCTCGAAGGTGTCGGCGCCGCGGTTGCGCGCCGAGACGAGGAACCACAGCTGGCGGCGGTCCGCATCGTCGTCAAAGGGCTCGTCTGCGTCGGGCTGCCACCCGGGCACGTCGCCGCCATCGCGGAAATGCGTATCGTGGACCGGCCGGCGGTGGACGCAGGCCGGGTCGTCGCCGCCGCCAATGTTGTACCTCACGACCGTGAGCCCGAGGCCCAGCGGCGGCGGCGCGAACAGCGCGTCGGCGATCTGGACCCGGCAGTCCGCGGCCCCGCCGAGCGCATGCGCCCACCAGCACAGCGATGTGCCCCACCCGCGGAAGGGTCGCGGGCCGTCTGCGGGGCACAGCGTGACGGACAGCGGGAAGTGCTCGCTCTTGGACATGCGGCCTGTGCGTCAGCAGAGGAAACTTTGGCTCGGACAGTCCGCTCCCACTCCGCCATCACCAGCCGACATTGATTTATTCCGCACACATCGTGAACAAAACCATTAGAGAGAGAACCTCCTTGAAGTTTTGATTGCCATCGAGTAGTTTCCATCAACTTCACTGATTCTTGCGAGATCCTGGCTGCAACGATACGACTGCAACATCCCCTTGTCCCGTCCAAACTCTGCGCTTCCTGAAGGACGCATCCAGCATGGCATATGCTCAGCAGCTGCAATGCAGCAGGCACTCGCATCCAATGCCCTTGAGTTGCGGCCGTGCGCACGGGCGAGTCGGCCGCCACGGCCACCGTCGGGGAGGGGGCTCGGGCGTCAGCAAGGCAAGTGCCTGCGCTCAAGACAAGCAGCAAGCCAGGGGGTGCCCACCGATCCAGCGCAGTCACAGAACGGAGAGTGCTTGAACTTGGACTCACGGGCCGAGAGAGCCTCGATGCCCTTTTGCGCGTGGTGCTCGTCAAGCTCGCGCCAGTGCTTCGCATCGGCCTCGGCGTGCATGGGTAGATCCATGGGTCCGCAGGCAGCATGGACCTTGAGCGAGTACGAGCACCCAACGAGCCCGCCAGGGGCGTCTGATCTCTGCTGCTGCTGTTGCTGGACCATCTCCTGCTGGTCAATCTTGTGCTGCTGCACCTGGATCTGCTGCTGCTGCGCCATGAGCATGTGCTGCTGCATCTGGATCTGTTGCTGCGCCTGCATCGCGTACGCGGCGAAGCCGGGGATGCTCGCCGCGGACGACGGGTGCAGGTGGTGCGGCTGGTGATGCAGGCTCGCGATGTCGCGCGGCAGCTTGTTGTGGGGCTTGCCCGCACCCCCGGCCTCGAGCGTTGCGTTCTCGAGCGCGAACGGCGCCGAGAAGCGGCGGCCCATGTACGCGCGCCGCTCGCCCTCTGCCGGGTCGCTCGCGGGCTCGGTGGGCAGCGGCAGCTGCGGGCAAGGACTGAAGGCGAACACGGGCTGCGGATGGCCCTGCATCTCTGGCGGGTGGAGGTCGCGGGAAGGCGCGATCCCCGCGAGGCGAGGTGAGGTCGCCTTTTATGCCCTCCTGTGCATTGCCGATCACGACGACGGAAAGCTTCTGGCGCCGGGCGCGGGGCCGGGGGCCGCATGGATGAAAGGCACCCTCTCGCGCGGCGGGGCTGACGTGGCGCACAAGCCCCATGCACCCTCGCGTTGGCCTTCAAACGCAGATGTGGGAATGGGCAGACTGTTGTATTGGTGTCAGGCGGGTGTCTCGGAATCCGGAGCTCAGCGGATGAGCGAGAGGCCTGCGTTGTGCATATACGACTGCAGCTTGACGGCTGTCTCGTTGGGCAGCTGATGCTGGATCACAGGCCCGATCTTGGCCGGGTACATGCTGTTGAGGTTGACAATCGACTGCGCCAGGAACAGCATCGGGTCCGCAACCGACGCCGTGAGGCCGGCGTGGCCGGGCTTGGCGACCGTGCCCAGGCGCACAAAGCTGGCCTGGTATCCGACTTCCTCCAGATCCATGTTGCCAATGACATCGGGGTCCTCATCGGGCGCCTTCATGTCCGCCAGAGGCGCCTGCAGCATATTAATGACCTCGGTTAAGAGGGTCGGCCACAGCGCAAAGTATGTGTCCGACATCATTGCCGTGCCCGTCGTCAGCAGGCGCGTCATGCCGACGGCGCAGCGCTTGCGGTCGTCCGGCGAAACAAGTCCGCCGAGGGCCGGAATGAGGATCGACTGCAGCAGACCGCCAAAGAGCGGGCTGGTGGTGGCAAGTGTTCGCGCCGGGCCGATCAGCACATACACATCGCATGCGCTGATCGACAGGCAGATGCGGACTCACGTGGGCTGAAGCGAGTCAAGCATGCCGACAACCGTGTCGACAGTCATGTCAGGCTTGTCAAGGGCAAAGAGGAAGCACAGGAAGTTGAGGAAGCCCGTCGTGAACTTGGTCGTCTTGCTCTGAGTCAGGCGCGTGAGGAGCATGATGAAGACGTTCTTGAGGAACGGGTGCAGCTCGGCACTGGATTGGCAGGCACGCAAGGCACATTGTGTCAAAGGCGGCGTGCTCTGAAGCAAGTGCGCTCGCAGCAGCGGCGCAGCGCGGCGGGATGGCTCACATGGGGACATGCTCAAACAGCGTCATGAGCAGATCGAAGCCGTAGTTGTCCGTCAGGCGCGATCCGAGAAGCTTGTGGCACACGCCCAGGAAGGGGGCGAGCTGCTTGTGGGCGACAATCTCGGCCGATCCTTTGATGATGTAGACCTGGAGCAGGCCGACAAGGGCGGGCACGTTGCCCTGGTTCTCCCACACCGCCGGAGTGAGCAGCGGCTGCAGCATGCTCTGGTACGACGGAGGCAAGCCCGTGCCAGGGTGCAGGCGGAGCATCTGGCTGAAGATCTGGAAGACATACGGCTCGAACTCTGAGACCAAGCCGCAGCGTCAGCGTCAAACGCCGAACATAAACGCTTCAAGGCACTGGGCACACGCACCAGACACCTGCTGCTGGAGAATGTCCACAAACGGCTGGGTCAAGAAGGACTCAAAGTCGGCAACAACGGCTGGGTTGCGCAGGGAAATGAAGCTGAAGCGACAAAGCAAAGCCGCGAGGGGGGGGGGGCGGGCGGGGCCCGAGAAAAGCCTGGGCAGGCCTGCAAAAAGCACGGACGCATGGGCCCG
>JADGIZ010000501.1:0-12713 GCA_027604665.1 Polyrhizophydium stewartii
CCCCCCGCCGCCGCCCCCCCCGCGGGGGCCCCCCGGGGCCCCGCGGGGGGGGGCCCCGCCGCCGCGCGCGCCGCGAGCCCCAGCGCCAGCAGCATCGGCATTGCGACGCTGCCTGCAAACACCAGCGCCGGGTCCATCGCCGCAAGCACCCGCGACCGCCGCCCCGTCCCGGCCCCGTCGCCCGCCTGTGCGTGCGCTGGCGCCTGCGCGGGCCCGTGCAGCCCCGCGGCCGGGGCTGCGACGGCGCCGACGATGCGCTCCACTGCCGCAGGTAAAAGTACGCTAGGAACCCGCCAAAGTGCCCCGCGCTGATCACCACGTTCAGCACAACATACAGATCCGGGTACCGCCCCGGCGCGGCCACAGCCGCTTCGGCAAGATGCCACCCGGCCATCGTCGCCACAGACATCTGCGCGTCCGCCCCCGCCGTCAGCGCGCGCACTCCGCCCGCGCCTACGCCCGCGCCCACGCCCGCCTCCGCGAACCACCCACCAGAACTGCCGCCCGCACCACAACGCCGCGCGCCTCAACAAGCGCCGGGTTCAGCACGTTCCACAGCCCAACGACCCCCACGTACGCAAGCACGAGTCCGTCGCGCCGCAGCAGCGGGAACATGCTGAACATCGCCACGTTCAGGAACCACGACGCCGCCACGGGCTCGTCGAGCACAAACAGCGCCACAGGCAGCGCTGGCAGCAGGATCGACTTCTCGTGCACCTGGAACGAGAACAGAAAGAATCCGAGCGACCCGTTGATCAGCGCGTACATGAACGCCCGCTTGTTGGGCCGCCACAGAAGAAGCAGCCCAGACGGCACGACCGCCACCAGCGTCGCCACGATGCTGCCCGACCCGCACCCACACGTCGCGCGTCAGAACAATGTCTCACGCCTCCCCAATCCTGCCGCCGCAGGCAGCGCATTGTGCCCTCCCACCTCAGCTTCACAAGGTCGCCCAGCTCAAACAGCTCGCGCATCTTGATAACAACGTTCGCCGCGCACCAAAAGTTGGCCACCTTGTCCTCGTACAGCCCGCGGCCCACGGGGAACACCCGCACAAACACCTGCACCACGTCGTCCCACGACTGCGCGACGCTCGCAAGGCACACCCCAAACGTCGCAATCACCGTCGTCCCGATCTGCGCCAGCGTCACGAGCCTGCACACAGCCCACTCTCGTTCGTCAACCATCGTCCCACGCACTCGGTACCGTATAGCCCTCAGACGCCAGGCGCAAGTGCAAGCTCACCCCTCCAGCGGCCGCATGTGCACGCATTTGCCAAGTAGAAAAAAGAACACTGGCATCGAGTAGAATAGCGCCATCTGCTTGAAGTTGAGCGACAGGCAAAAGAAGAAGCTGCCCAGCAGATACCGCTTATCGACAAACGCTGCGAACGCGAGCAGCGCAAAGCCGAGCATCGCCGAGTTGTACCTGCGACAAGCAACCCGTCAGCACCGCTCACCAGCTGCCACCTCTCATAGCCACCTATTCCCAATCTGAAACGCACTGGAAGTGGCCGTGGTCAATGATCAACAGCGTCGGATGCAGCAGAACTAGAAAGATCCACGTGTTCTGGACACAAAACACCCGTTCTCATGCATCAGCGACACAGTAGCCCCAGAATTCAACGTCCAGAAGACGCCCAAGACGCCCACCTTCTCGATCCAGCTCGTCGGCGACGGGAACCACACGCGCGAGAACCAGTAGATGCCCGGCACAAACACGGCGTACTCGGTCGCAATCGCCGACACGCGCATGAACAGCTTGACGCCTATCGACTCGTTGCCGCGCGACGTGTCGAGGGCGACCCACGACGGCTCGATCAGGTTGGCGCTGTGCTCGGGTATGTCAGCATCATCGGTCTCTCTCGCCGCCATCACTCGAACGGTTTGTTTCTTGCTCTTCAATGAACGCAGCTTGCCACCCCAAAAATCACTCGAACGGTCGACTCGCCCACACACACACACACACGCAAGCGAGCGCCAACAAGCACCGCAACGCACATGGATCCAAGCAGCCACGAATGCAGCGCCGTCAGCGGCGGGTAGTCCAGCCCCCAGTACGCCAGGTCGAAGCGGTACCACTGCGCGCGCGGCAGGTGCGTCGTGATCTCCAGCCAGTGGCGCTGGGCCTCAAAGTCGCCGAACATGGGCGGCGTGCCCTGGCCCGAGTACGGGTGCAGCGACACGGCCCACTTGATCAGCAGGCCCGCGAGCAGCGTTGTCGCCGCCGCGAGCTGCTTGCCGCCCGTCGTCTGCAGCGCGCGGAACCACGCGGCCGGGAGCGTCGCTGCCTGTGTCGCCGCGCCTGACATTCCCAATGAAAAGAGCGGAAATTGCGCCGGCGGCGTCGTGGGTCCGGGCTGCGGTGCACGGCGGCGGCAGAAGCGGCAGTCAGATGCGGGCCAGATGAGGCACGGAGCGAGGCATGCGCTAGCTTGGATTGGGCCGGCGGGATGCGTATCCGCATGCGGGCTGCGCGCGGGGGCTTGGTCCGTCGCTCGCCAAAATGCCCAGCTTGCCTCCCAATCCGCGATGTGGGAGAGCGAGCGAGGCGACATGCAGTCGGCGACGTGAGCGCTGACCAGACCTGCCCGCTGCACACACACACACACACACCACGCGCACACGGCCCCCGCCGCCGTGATGCAGGTCGCGCCTGATTGTCAAGAACCTCCCCAAGCACATCACGCCCGAGCGGCTGCGGGACCACTTCTCCAAGAAGGGCCAGGTCACTGACGTCAAGCTCGTCAAGACAAAGTGCGTTGCTGCGCTTCGGCGGCGCAGGCGGGTGTCGGCGGCATCGGTTCCACACGCACGGGGGTCGATGAGCGCTGGTTCCTCGCTCAGCGACTGCCGCCCGGCCCCCGCCTGCCCGCCAGACACCCTCCAGCCGTGTGCGATGCTCATGCTTCCTTTTCGTCATTTTTTTTTTCTTTTTGACGAACCCCAACGAACAGAGACGGCGTCTTCCGGCGCTTTGGATACATTGGCTTCAAGACGTCCGAGCAGGCAAAGGCGGCGCTCGAGTACTTCAACAAGACATTTATCGACACATCCCGCATCGAGGTCGAGATTGCAAAAACGGTGCGTGGCGTCGTGTGGGAGGCACAGCGACTGCCAGATCTGGTGCTGCGATGGAATGCTGACGCTGTCTGGGCCGGCAACTGCTGCACGCACAGATTGGCGACAACTCACTGCCGCGCGCATGGAGTCGGCACACAGAGGGCACGTCCGCGCACGATCGGCTTGTCCAGAAGCAGCGCGAGCGAGAGGAGCGGCTCGCAGCCAAGAAGGACCGCGGTGCCTCTGCATCCGGATCGTCGTCCGCAGCCGCCGCAGCCGCCAACAGGACCGACGGCGCATCAGACTTGGCCGCGGACAAGGCTTCGCAGGATAAACTCAGCAAGCTGTCGGACAAGCAAAAGAAGTTCCTGGCCGACCTCCAGGCGGACAAGAGCGATCCCAAGCTGCGCGAGTTCCTCGAGGTCATGCGGCCTCGTGGCGCGGCCAAGAACCGCACGTGGGCCAACGACGATGTGATTGCGGCCAACCAGGCCAACCCAGAGTTTGTCAAGTCGGCGGTCCGGGCGCTGGGCACCGAGGACGACGAGCTCTATGACGACCTGCCCGCAGAGGCGGCAGGCGAGCAAGGCAGTGACGACGCCGACGCAGATGCCGACGCAGACGCAGATGCAGACGGTGGCGAGGCAGAGAAGCCTGCGCTGGCGTTTGACGACTCTGTCTCGGACATGGAGTATCTGCGCTCCAAGATGAAAAAGGCCGAGGATCTCGAGGTCGTCAAGATCCACCCGAGCCGGCTTGCGGTGCTCGAAACATCTGGAGCCGTCAACGCAGACGACATTTTCAACCAGCACGATGTGCCGCCAGCGCGCGGTGATGTCCCGGCAGGGTCTACGAAGCGGGCTGGCGCGACCGAGGACGACGACGACAGCGACAGCGACGACGACGCTGCCGGCCCGCAGATTGTCGATGGCAAGAAAGCCGAGAACGAGATCCCGCCCGCGGAGCTGATTGGCGAGACGGGCCGCCTGATGGTGCGCAACCTCGTGTTCTCGTGCACGCCCGAAGACCTCGAGGCGCTGTTCAAGCCGTTTGGCCCACTGTCCGAGGTGCACATCCCGATCGACCGCGACACCAAAGAGTCCAAGGGTTACGCGTTTATTCTCTTTCTGCTTCCAGAGCACGCCGTCAACGCGTACGCTGCGCTCGACAATACCATCTTCCAGGGCCGCATCCTGCAGATTGTGCCGGCCAAGGAGAAGCCGCGGCCGGCGGACGAGCTGCCTGCGGGGCCTGTGTCTTTTAAGCAGAAGCGCGAGCAGCAGCGCAAGAGCGCGGCGTCGAGCGACTTTAACTGGAACAGCCTGTTCATGAACGCAGACGCCGTGGCCGAGGCCATGGCGCAGAAGCTGGGCGTGCGCAAGGCGGACATTCTGGACGCGGATGCGGACAACATGGCCGTGCGCCTCGCGCTTGCCGAGACGAGCATCATCTCCGAGACCAAGACGTACCTGGAGCAAGAGGGCGTGTCGCTCGACGCCTTCATGTCGCGCAAGGCGCGCAGCAACACGGTGATGCTGGTCAAGAACATCCCCTACGCGACCGAGGAGGACGATTTGGTGGAGTTGTTTTCAAAGTTTGGCACGCTCGGGCGTGTTGTGCTGCCGCCTACGCGCACCATGGCGCTCGTCGAGTTTGCCGAGCGCAATGAGGCCAAGGCGGCGTTTAGGCGGCTCGCGTACACCAAGTTCAAGAACGTGCCGCTGTATCTGGAGTGGGCGCCCGTCAACACGTTCAAGACTGAGCTCGATGCTGACAAGGAGGCTGCGCGGCGGGCCGCCAAGCGCGCCGAGGCAGGTGGCTCTGGCTCTGACTCCGGCGATGTGGTGCTGCCCGCCGGGTCTGCGTCGGACAGTGCTGCGGTCGACAAGCGCGCGGTGATCAAGGACCTCGAGCGCGAGGCGGCGGATCCCGACGACGCCGACACCAGCGGGCTGCCCGTCGCGTCGGTGTTTGTCAAGAACCTCAACTTCTTGACGAGCGAGGACGGCCTCAAGCGCGCGTTTGGATCGCTCCCTGGTCTGCGGTCCGTGCGCATCGCGACCAAGCCCAACCCAAAGCAGCCCAACGGAGGCCAGCGGCTGTCGATGGGGTTCGGCTTCCTAGAGTTTGGCTCCAAGGACGATGCGATGCGGTGTATCAAGACCATGCAGCATTTCAAGCTCGACGGGCACCAGCTTGAGCTCAAGTTCTCCAACGCCGCGGCCAAGACGAGTGGTCAGGCCGCGCGGAAACGCGGCGCGGCGGACAAGGGCGGGCATGGTGATGACGACGAGGACGATGAGGACAAGGCCAAGGGCACCAAGCTTGTTGTGCGCAACATCCCGTTCGAGGCGACCAAGAAGGATCTCAAGGAGCTCTTCAGGTGGGCTTGATGCCTTTGCGTTGCAGTCTGGATCAGCGATATGCTGCTCCAGCCGTCACCGCCGCGCAGAATGCTGACAGCCGCGGATTCGCCCAGCTCGTTTGGGCAGGTCAAGTCGGTGCGCTTGCCGCGCAAGTTCGACGGCCAGCACCGCGGCTTTGGTTTCATTGACTTTCTCACCAAGAACGAGGCCAAGACGGCGTTCGAGTCGCTTGGCGCCACGCACTTGTACGGGCGGCATCTGGTGCTCGAGTGGGCCCAGGACGACGAGTCTGTTGAGGCCGTGCGGTCCAAGACTGCCAAGGCGTTTGTCAAGTCGTCTGGCAAGCGGCGTCGCGTTGAGATGGAGGACGACGGCGAGGACATGGATGAATGAACTGAGTGTTGGCTGATAACTGTGAGTGGTGCAGCTGTGCGTCGCATGCGACCGAGTCCTCTTGTTTGATCGGGCTGGTTTTGGGGAAGCTGGGGGAGGGACAAGGCCCGCACGAAGCAGGTTGGGGGCACTTGCCGCGCGATGGCTCGAGTCGAACTCGACGAGACGATCCACGGCGACGGGCTGCGCGAGTTCACGGTGCGCGCGCCGCGCAGCAGCGCGCTGGCGAAGCTGCTCGACTCGGCGCTGCTCGTCGCCGCGTGCGCGTGCCTGCTGCTGGCGGCGGCCTGCGCACCGGCCCCCACATCGCCCACGTCCATATCGCCGTCGTCGTCGCCGTCGTCGCCGTCGTCGTCGCACCACCGCACACCACCCGTCGGCGACGAGCGGATCCCGCGCGCGCAGCAGCCGCAGCCGCAGCTGCCCGCCCGCTCTGCGCCGGCCAGCACCGCAGCACACACCCTCTCATCCGAGCATGCGTCGCAACCGCCGCGGTGCGCGATGCTCGCCGCGCAGCTACCCCTCGTTGGCGCGCTGGCGCCGGCATGGTCGCTCGTCCCGCCGCCGCTCGCAGCAGACGGACACAGAGGCGCCCCAACGAGCGGCGGCGCCGACGGCTGGATCCGCGTCGCTGTGCACATCCCGCCCGTGGCCGCGCCGGTCGCCGCCGCGCTCACCGGCGTGCACATGCGCCTGGGGCTCCTCCTCGTCCTCCTTGTCCGCGCCATCACAAAGTCGCAGCAGGTGACCTCAGGCAAGATCCACAACCACACTCCCACACCCATCTCGAACTCCACCGCCGCTGCCAACTCAAACGCACGATCTCATGCGCCTCCCAGATATTTGGCTGACTCGAAACTGACACGCACACGCACAAACACATCCCACACAACAGAATCAGTCCTGGTGTTCCGCGAGATGGGCGTGCAGCTGCGCACGACCTTCTGGGGCGGCCACACGCGCACGCGGTTCATCCCAGCCTCGCAGATCGCCGGTGTCGTCATCAACGAAGGCATCACGATGCTGCAAGTCAAGTTTTATCTGGCGCTGGTCGTCGACGGCGAGTCGTCCATGGTCGTGGCGTTTCCGGTGCGCAAGTGTCCCTCTTACCGCATCTTACCTCCCCTCCCATTGCATGCTTGTTCGATTGTCTCGAGATGCTCTCTCACTCTCTCACTCTCACTCTCTCTCTCTCTCGACTTGCGAATATGCTTGGACCGTGCGGTTGCTGACGGATCCGGCTTTGCTCGATGTTGGTCGTGGTGTGGATATCGTCAACTGCGAGCAGAGCACGCTGCCGAGACTGCACATCCTCGAGCGCGTGTACGTCCATCTCCGCGAGACGCTCGTGCAGCTGTGAGCCGGTCTCCCGCCTGGCGCCATACAAACTCAGCTGCCATAAACCGCTGCTCGCATCGCTGCCATACAATGACCCGCTCCCTCCTGCACATCCATTCTGGATATGGCCAGACCAAGGACGGCGGCGCAGAGCCACTCGCTCCAGCAAAGACAGCGGTGGATGGGCATGAAGGATCGCTTGATTGGGCCCGACGGATCTCTGGCTCCATCGCGCACATGCAGCACGCAACACCACGAGGCACCCGGAGCGATCCCAGTGCGCACGGACCTCTCCCGCCATCCAGCAGCACACATGCACGCCGAGGCATCGCGGCATCGCGGCGAGAAGTGGGCCGAGGAGAGTGAGAGCAGAAGAGGGTCAGGATTTAGTTGTTGATCGAGCCGGTGAAGGGGGCGCGGAGGAGCACGGGCTTCTTGGCCTCCTCGTGGGCGTAGTGGATGTAGCGCTTGACATAGTCCTCCTCCGCGGGCGACTCGTACGTGATGGGCTTGGGGGGCTTGAAGCTGTTGATGGTCGAGACGGTGAAGTAGATGCCAAAGTACGCGGCGAGCGTGTAGCCGGCGAGCTGTGGGTGTGTCGGAGCGGTCGATCCGCGCAGGCGGGGAGGGGTGTGGTGGGTAGCGGGTCAGCCTTCTGGACAGAACAGCGCACGGCGGCCGCTGGCCCGCTCGGAGCAACGAGGCTCGACTATGCGCAGGGTGCTCTCGAGAGAGGAGCTTGGCGGCACTCGGCAGCAGAATGGCGCCGGACGGCAGCACGGCCAGACCGCCGAGGCCGCTCTGCGAGCTGGTATGGCGTGGCGGTGGCGACGTCGCAGCGCAGGCAGCCTCCGAGGCACCCGAGGGCTGCCGCAGCGGCCGGCGTCACGCCCGTCATCGTTTTGCGATCTTGGCGAAAAACGGGCGTGGAAGCCGGGGCCTGGGTGCGCTGCGGGCGAGGCCGTGTGGTGCGCGTCTGCGTACGCGTGTGCGGGTGTGTGCGTGCGCCGGGCGCGCGCGCGAGGGCGAGGGCCGCACCTGGTAGCGCGGGACCTTGAGGCCAAAGACGTTGTAAATCTCGAAAGGCGATCCACCGGCCATTGCGTCTGTTGCGCAAAGTTCGCGGTGCAAAAAACGGCCAACACCAAGCAGGCGAGATAACCATGCGCGCGCATATGGCCGTGTGGGAGTGAGTGAAGGCGGGCGACGAGTCCAGGGCGGCGGTGGGTGGGCCTGCTTGCCCCCACCCTCATCCGTGCGCAGCGATGCTCGTGCGCGCGACCGCGGCTGTGCGCGAGGCGATAGGCGCGGCAGCGGACTGGCTCGACGCCGCGGCCCGCGATGCTGCCCAGGACGCCGTGCTGGCGCAGCTGCGCGCGGCGCAGAGGCAGCTGGAAGCCGCCGACGCCGACGAGGCCGCTGCGCCGTCGGACAAGGCCGTGCCGCACACGCTGGTCCGCGACGCCTGCAGCGTGCTCGCGCAGGCGCATCCAGGCACGTGGCCTGCCGCGGCTGCCTGCGCGCCAGGTCGTGCACGCCGCTGCGTGCTGACTCGCGGCATCCTGGCAGACAACCCCGACTATGCTTTCCACCGGGTGCTGAGGGGCAGCCGCATCGAGTTTGTGGTGCCCAAGCCGAAGCCAAAGGTGCGTGCCTTGGCAGACACTGACTTTTGAGCAGCCTGAGTGGCTCACCTGCCGTTGTGCGAGCGCAGAGCCCAGAGTACATCAAGATGATGGACGAGGTTAGGGCGTATCTGGCCAACAAGGAGTACGAGCAGATGACCAACGGGCTCGACTCGACGGCGAGCGGCAAGAACAAGCTGCTTGGCGGGTTCTCGGAGGACATGCTCGAGCTTCGCAAGGCGTCGCGGCATCTGATCTCGCTCGCAAACGTCCTGTTCTCGATGGTCGCAACGTTTGCGGCGGCATATGTCCTGTCGGGACACGTCTTCGCCGAGCAGGGCTTCGTGAGTGATCGTTGGTCTTGCATGGAACGGCTGGGCCTCGCGGCGGCTGACATCTGACGATGCGGCGCAGCGGGTGCTCTTTGGTCTCTTTGCTACGCTGCTCGTCGCCGTGGCCGAGGGCTGGTTCTTTGCGCGGGACTGGTTGCTGGACGATCTGCCGCGCAAGCACCACGACGAGGGCTCCGCCGCCAGCCGTGGCGCTCGAAAGCCTGTCGCGGCGGCCGCTGCCGCTGCAGCCCCAGCAGCCGAGATGGCGTCCGCACATGCCGCCATGGATGGCAGCGGGCCCGCGGGCCAATGAACATTTGCCGCGCCAAGCGAGCTTTCCCCTGCATCTCTCGCTCCACCTTGCGCCAGTCGCGTCTGCACCCTCATCCAACAGGCCCGCTCGGCGACACATCGCATCTGCAGCCGCCCGCGCTTTTCGACCCCGCCCACTTTGCTGATCGGCCTGGCGCCGCGCTTCCGGGCACTCTCACACTCTCTGTCTCGCAGCCCCCCGCGCGCTGTCGCCGTCGCGTCCTCGCCAACGACAAACAAGAGCAGCGACAACAAAACCACACAAATACTCGCTCGCCGGAGCCCCTATTCTCGCACACGACCACGACCACAGACACACAAGCACGCAGTGCCGCTTGGAATCGCTTCTCTGACCGGACAAGATGGCGAGTATGCGAGATGCCATGAAGCGTCTGGAGCACATTTACAAGGAATGTGCGCCAGAGGCCATCGAGGAGAAGAACGCCATCGAAGGGCTCGACGAGTTTGATCGCTTGCGCAAGAAGATCCACGCAGATGTCAAGGCAGTGCGGCAGGTGAGGCACAGGGCTTGATGAGCCGCATACACGTTGTGCCTTGGCGCACCACGGCCGGCATCGCCCCGCCCGCCCGAGCGACCAACCGACCGGCGCTTCCTCCCCATCCTACCCCTAAAGTTCCCAAGTTTTGCTTGTTGGCTGCCTCGCCGATGCGCGAGCGGCTGCGCGCTCCTCCGTGGCGATGTCATCAGTCGCGCCTGCGTAAACACTCAGACACCGCATATCCCCCTCCCATCCCGCCCCTCATTTTGGATTCTCCTCTCTCCACACACATGGGAGTCTCCCAAATTGCAAACACCTTGAGCAGTTGCCCGTCGCGACAATGGCGTCGACCGTGGATGTCTCTCCCAACCTCGCATCCATCCAATCGACCCAGTCATCGCTTACACGCTACACCTGTGCCTGACACTCTCGTCGCCGCAACGGTGATTGCGGCGATCATGACGGGATGCGCACCAGGCGCTCAAAGACCGCGCCGACGTCATGCGCGGCGGAGGCACGACGACCGAGTCGGCCGAGGCGTCGTACAGGATCCGCGTGATGATCAAATCGCTCAAGGAGCTTCTGGGCCAGATGCAACACATTGTCGATAAGGAGGCCAAGAAGGCAAGCGCTGGCCAACTTTGGGGTCGATCGATGATCCCTCCCGCAGCCGGCTGATAATCTCATGCGTTTCGGTACTCTCTGTGTGGCTATTTGCGACGGGCGGGATGTCGGTGGATCCATCCAAATGCGGGCTGCCAACAGAAAAAGCCAAAGAACCCCGAAAAGGTCGCCGAGCACAAGGAAGTCCTCGAGCTTTGCAAGCAGCACATTGAAGAATGCGAGAACCTTGAGAAGCGCAAGCAGAACGAAGCGTACGCCGCCGACCGGTCCGAACTATTTGCAATCAGCGGCGGCGGCGGTGGTGGCGGCGGTGGAGCAGGAGGTGAGCGCGCCAGAAGGCCGGCCCTGTTGGGTGACGACTCCCAAAGCCTCGGACGAGAGTTGACTTATTGACCCAGACAAATCGCTAGCGAGCTTTGCGGGCGGAAATGGTGCCGACTCGCAAGACCCTTTCATGCACTCGGAGCTGCCCGACATTGACGTCGAGGAGGACCTCAAGGCAATCAAGAACCGCAACAAGGATATTGTGAGTGCAGGATGGAGGGTGTGTGTCGGTGAGAGGTTGAGCAGCGCTGACAGTTGGAGGCGGATGAAAACGTGAACCAGGACCAAGACCTTGATGCGATCGGCACCGGCGTCGCACGACTCAAGGAGATTGCGCTGGACATGGGCCAGGTGGGCTTGCGCCGATGATGCTATTTGTGTCCGCATCGCGCCGCCTGCACATGCGCGTGAGCCTGAGCTGGCGCTGACATGCCCAACCATCCCACAGGAAATCGACCGCCAGAACGACGATCTGGGCCGCATCGACCAAAACGTCGAAAAGGCGCTGGACCACGTCGACAACATCAACATCACGATGAAGAACACACTGGACAAGGTGATGAAGGGCGACCGGTTCATGGTCAACTGCATCCTGCTCTGTGTCATCCTGGCACTGGTTGCCTTCATATCTACGCAGTTTACAAAATGAAACCCCCTCGCGCTGCCGAGCCCAGGATTGTCTCGTATATTCCGCGGCCTCTGGGCCGTGTGGCCGTGTCCGCCGGACGGCATGCAGCCTGAGAAGACAGAACGCTATGTCCATGTAAAGTCGAAATAGAGGCGCCAGAAGTTGGACTCGGCAGCAGTCGAGGGACCATCTGGCATCGGCGGTGCAAGCGATGCGACGCGGCGGCGGGCATCCTGGCCAGCAAGATGCCACAGCACAAACAGGCGAGCGCGCAGGCGGGTTGCTTGTGCGAGCCAGCCCGCGTCCGAGAGGCCGGCCGCCCGAGCCAGATCGCCGAGCATGGCAGCGTGCACGGCTTGCCCCAAGTCGGCGACTTGCGGCGCCAGCGCAGCGAGATAGGCGTCCATGGCGGCGGGGAATCGCGCGGCCAGCGACGCCGCGAGCCACGGATGCAGCGTGGATAGCGCGGGCGAGCCGTCGGGCGAGCGTTGGCGCAGCAGCCACGCGGCGAGAGGGCCCAGGACGGGGGAGGTGGCGGCCTCGCTTCGGTCGCGCTCGGACGCAACGGCGGCAGCCTCGCGGGCGAGCGGCATGGGGCCAAAGCCGCCGGCGGCGACGGCCGCGGCCGGGAACAGCAGCAGCAGGGCGATGGTCTCGTGCAGCGCCGCAGCGTCGGCGGCCGCGGCGAGGCGGGCCAGCAGGGCGTCGAGCGCCGCCTGCGGGTCGTGTGCGTCCCGGACACATCTGCGGATGTCGGGAAGCAGGTGCCTGGCGGCGACTCGGCGGGCGACGGTGGTCGGCAGCAGGCGGAAGCCGAGCTCGACGGCGGCGAGCTGCACGGGGGCCGGGCGGGAAGCGCAGGCCTCAGCGGGTGCGGCGGCGAGCGGGCCGGCCCAGGCGGCCTCGCTGGGGCCGAGTGCACGGACCGACTCTGCGAGCGTGAGCAGCGGCGACAGCGAGGCGGCTGCGCGGGCTGCCGGCAGGGCACGGGCCTTGAGGGCGGCGCGGGCGAGCGGGCCAGCGAGGGCGGGCCATGCGGCGTCTGCGGCGAGCGGCGCGGCCCATGGGTTGGCCAGCACGAGGGCCGGCAGCAGCGCGGCGAGTGGGGCGCTGTCCTCGGTGACGCACTCGCCCGGGCCGAGCGAGGTGTCGGCGACGGCCGGGGCGGGCGGCAGGCTGCACAGCGCGTGCAGGCGGGCGGGATCGAGG
>JADGIZ010000502.1:0-12696 GCA_027604665.1 Polyrhizophydium stewartii
CCCCCAATGCAAAGATGCCTTTCCTTGCCTTGCGGGATCTTCTTTCTCTGTCCTTGTCCCATCTTCGCCATCTTCGGATGCCCCCCCCTCTCTTTCCAAACTCGCGGTGCCGCCTGCGCATGCACCGACGCAAACATAAACGCATTCTCTCTATGCCTGGACTGCATATGCCTGGTCCGTCACCAGTCCAAGAAACAACAGCCGCCTTCCGGGCACAATGCAGGGAAATTATTGAGGCTGATGCGCGGAGCGAGTGGCGCGATAGAAGAAGCCGAGCAGAGGCGCTCGCGCATACATGGCGTGCGCGCATGCTCGCAATGAAAGGGAGGGCGGGTGGAACAAGTTGGATAGTTTGGATAGCGGGCGGCGGCAGTGTGCATGGATCTGTGCAAAAGAGAAGCAGCCCTCGTAGCGCTACGGCCACGCACAAATGAGGCCCTTGACCGAGGACGCCTACATGAGATGCCTGCAGCGTCGAGCGTCAGCACCAACAAACGCCGTTGCCGCCTTATGCGAGTGAGATGCGCATCAGAGCAGCCGGTGCGGGCACAAGCGGGATGGACGCACTTGCGGATGTAGCCGCTGACAAAGTCAAACACGACTAGCAGGATACCGCCGCCAGGGCCTAGACGAAGCACCTTGGGCACAAAGCCCTTGTACAGCGCACCCACGCCCTCCTCACGCGCAACGGTGGCGATCGCCGGCAGCGTCCAGTTGTACTTGAGCGGCAACGCCGTTTGGCTCTGGATGCGGGTCTTGACGACATCAAACGGCGTCTATGCACACGTGCAAACAACCAAGGCGTCAGCGCACGCCGCCTCCACCCATGTGCGCTCAGGGTAGACAAAGGCTTCAACCCACGTTGATCATGGTGCCGACGGTACCGCCGAGCGCGCCGGCAATAAAGTTGTTGAACAGGACGCCCTCCTTGGTCTCGGCCTTGGGCAGGTTGGCGCGGATGAGGCTGATAACGCCAAAGTAGCCGCCGTTCCAGGTCGCGTGGCGCCACATGGTCGCCTCGAGGCCGCGGCCAAAGGTCATGAAGCCCTCTTCGCGCATGATCTTGGCAACGGCGTCGCCCGTGCCCGAGTACTTGCCGGCGTTCTTCTTGTCCTGTAGGCGGATCTTGATGAGCTCCGGCGTGGCCACAATGACGGCCTCGGTCAGGCCGGCCGACACGCCCGTCAGAACCGACAGCGCCTGCGAGTCCTTGAGGCCAAAGTTCTTCATGTACAGCTGGCGGTACTTTTCGTTGGCGCCAAACTTGATGGCACGCTTGGGCGCCTCGACCATGATCGGGGGCAGGATGCCGCGGTACAGCGCACCAACACTGCCGCAAGCGCACGCACACGCACACAAGGCCCATAGTTCAGCTGTCTGATGCCGGCTGCCGGCTGGACGACTCGTGGCGCGCGAGCACACACCCCTCATTCTTGACGATCTTCTGGAAGCAGTCAACAATCGACTTGTACTCGGCATTGCCGACCTGGATCTGGAAACGGGTCTTGACGACTGGACAGCGGCGATGGCGGGCGGGCAGAACGTGCAAGGCATCGTCAGCCAGAGACGCACGCCGTGGCGGTGGTGATGCGCCGAGGACGGCATGGTCCTTGCACGTGCGTGCCACGGGGCGGTGGAATAGACGGAGCGCGTTCAAGGCAGACGGCAGCCCGCGAGCGGCCGGTGCGTGCGGGCATGCGCACGCAGGCGGTCGAGCGGGCAGAGGCGTGCGGCCCCGCGGGCGATTGGGCGAGGCGGTGACGCACCGTCGAGCGGATACATGGTCAGGATCTCCGTCACGCCGGCAATGGCGCCTGTGTTTGGCGGGCGGGCGGGCGAGCCGACGGCCGCGAGCCGACAGGCGGACGGACCGCGCGGCGGCCGGAGAGCGCAGCGGCCGGATGGCGGGCAGGGAGTGGCGCATGCGGACGTACGCGCGGGGCCGGCCGGTCAGGCGGGCCGGTCAGGCGGGCGGCGGGCCGGTCAGGCGGCCACAGCGGCCACAGCGGCCAGATCGATGACGATGGGAGCCGATGCACCGCGATGGGACACGATGGTTTTTGAGGGGCGGGCGGCGGGCGTGCGACGGGCGCACGGACGAGCGCAGCCGGAGGCGGGGAGCAGTGGCAAGGGGCCGGCGGGCAGCGGGCCGGCAGAGGGCAAGGCGGGTGGACGCAATGTCAGCGCCGGTCGGCCGAGCTGTCCGGCAACACAAGCACCGAACTGACCGGCGAGCAGGTTGTAGTGCATCGGCAGGGGCGCCTCCTTGGGGACTGCAGTAGGTGCATGGCGCGGCCGTCAGCGCGGGCGGCCAGATGCGGCCGAGCGGGCGGACGCACGGGGCTTGATGGCGACGGTGGCGGGGCTGGACGACATGGCGGCTGGCGCAAGACAGCGGCAGCAGGGATATCGGCCAAGACGGCCTGCCGTGCGCGTCCTCAGGCGGCCGGACAAGGCGGCTCCGGGCAACGCCGCCGGCTCGGCCACCACACATGTCGACGACGACCGTCTGGCTGCGGGCGCCGGCGCCGCCGCAGAGCGGGCAGGCGCAGGTCCCGCACGTGCGCGACATCGAGATGCAGCTGCCCATTGGCACTCGCACCCGCGCGCGCGACGTCGTCGCCGCCGCCGTGCAGCGCCTGCCCCCTCTCGCGGGCCTGCCACCGCCAGACCCGGCCGCCTTTGCGCTCTTTGAGACGGAGCTGCCGCCGTCCATGCCCAAGTCACAGCGTGAGCGCTGCCGCTGCTGTCGCTCGGCCGCCGTCGCCGCCCTCGCTGACGCTGTGCCGCAGGCCGAGTGGTGCGCGAGCTCGAGCCCGACGAGCTGCCCTTTGCGGTACTCGTTGGCTGGGAGCTGCGGCAGCCGGCCGACTCGCCGTCGCAGTGGGCCTTCCTTGTCAAGCAGCGAGACAACCCGGCGACGTCGTCTTTCCACAGGCTGCGCATGGTGCGCCGCTCGCCGCTCGCCGCTGCCTGCCCGCCCTCGTGCACGCTGACGCCCTCCAAAGGAGCAATGCAGGTCGTTGCCCCTCGAACAGCTGCAGCGCAGGCTGCACGATATCAACAACCAGGAGACGGCCGCCCTCGACGAAGTGCGCCGCAGACATGCGGCCCTGCGGAGCGCCATCGTCGCGCGCCTTAACGGCCGGGGCGAGGCCGCGGCGTGACCCTCCCTCGCCACGCAGATGGCGCACATGTGCAACTTTATGCCCCAGAAATGAAGGCATCTCACTCCGACCGTCGCGGGGCATCGGCCCGCCGATCCTGCCCGCGCTGTCGGTCGCGCTCCTCTGCCAGCGCCGCAGTCGTCGACGGTCAGCAACCGGCCGTCGCCGCTGCCGCGCCTGTCCGCCCACGGCAGACCCACCTCGTGCATCGCGCAGCTTCTGCCTGTCGATCTCGGCGTCCTCCTTTGACTTTGGCGGCGTGCGGATGCCCAGGGCGCCGGAGATCAGGCGCCGCGCTATCATGTCCGACGTCACGGGCCGGCCCGTGGCGGAGCGGCGTGCACTGCCTTGCAAGCCCGCAGGCGGCTGTTGTGACGCTGGGACCGGCATCGCAGGCTCGGCCGCAGCTGCTGGTGTCTGAGGCACGGGGCGTGCGGCCCGCCACGCAGATCCGTCCCGCCTCTGGGTGTGATCGCCAGAGCCAGAGACAGGGCCGGCGCGAGGCGAGGCCCACGCAGTATCCGTAACAGAGAGCCCCGACAGCTGCGCGCCGAGTTCGTCGAGGCCGTCGTCCTGGTCGTCGGCCTTCGACGCTTCTCCGGCCTGGGGCTTCTCGGCCGGGGGATCTGCGGGCGACGCAGCCTTGCCGACTCCAGGCGGCGGCGGCCTGTGAGGCCGGCCAGCGTCTGCCCACGCCGCCGAGGGCAGCGCGGGCCATCCGTGCTGCCTCGGCGGAGGCTCGGGGGTTGCGTCCTGTGCCGACCTCCAGCCAGACGGTGCCCGACCGGCAACGGCACCGTCGGGGGTCGCCGCTCGCTGAGGTGCGCCTGGTCCGCGCCGCCACGGCGTGCTCGACTCGGGTGTGCGACTAGCATGTGCCTGGCCTGTGCCTCGCCCACGCCCGCTGCCGCCACGCCCCCGGCCTCGGCCGCCCCGCCACGAGCCGTCGCTCCCAGACCCCGCGCCGGCGCCATCGGCGTCATCGTCCGACAGCACGGCCTTCTTCCAGCGGCCGTTCTCGTCGAGCTCGGGCCCGCGGCCGGCACGGCCATATGCAGCCCCATGCCTGCCGGCCTGCGCCTGCCGCCCGCCGCGCGGCGTGCCTTGCTGCCGGGGCTGCGGTGGCGTCAGCAGCTCGGCGTGAGCGTCGGGCAGTGCCCGCTCGTGCCGGCTTTCGGCCATCGGAGCGACATCACAAATTGCGCTTTCCCTGAGCCAGCACCGCACCCAGCATCCGACCCGACATCCAACGAGCCCCGCCGCGCCGCCATGGGACCCAAGAAGAAGAAGGGCAAGAAGGACGCCAACAAGGCCAAGGGTGCGGCAGATGCAGCAGTGTGTGTTCCTGGCCCTCTTCGCTTATCACGCCCTGCAACGCTGCCCATCCCGCGTCGCCTCGACAACACCGGTGCGGCCGCCATCCGTGCTGCCTCGTCCGCCAGATAAGGAGCTCGACGAACAGCGGCGCCGCCAGGCGGAAGAAGGCAGGTGTAGTGCCCGCATGCCTTACCAGCCAGCTGCATGCTACGCTCATACAAACGCTCCCGTCGCGCATCTGCCTCTGTCACCGTAACGGCCGTGGATCCAACGCCGCCTTGAATGCGGCAACAACAACAACAACGGCAACGGCAACGGCAACCACGACAACGCGTGCAGAACAGCGTCTGGCTGAGGAGCGCGCCAAGCGCGAGCGCGAGCTGCAGGAGCAGCGCAACCGGGAGCTGCTCGAGCAGTTTTTCGAAAAGGTACTCAATAAGCTCTTGTTCTCGGCAACAACTGCATCCTGACCCACTTTTGCGCTCAACAGGAGCAGGCTCGCTTGCAAGAAGAGCGTGTTGAAATGGAGCGCATCGCCGCAACCAAGGCCGGCGAGCTCGCCATCATGCTTGGCAAGATCCAGCGGGATGCTGAGGTACAGACAAGTGGTCGCCGTTGGAGTTGTCAGCACCTCTGACCCTCGTGGATCGGCCGACCAGTGGAAGCGCTTCATGGAGTGCGAGACGCTGCCTCCGCCGCAGAGCGAGCGCGACGTCAACACATATCTGAGCCTATGGGCTGAAGAGAAGATCAACGTCGAGGAGGAGCCATCACTGGTGCCGCTCTTTAACCAGCTGCCAAGCGCCGAGTCTGTGCGTTTCTGCGGCAACTTGCGCTGCAAATCAAGGCACTGACATTCAGGTCGCCATAATCGGGTTCCCAACCGCAGCTGCTCACGCAGCTTGAGATTGAGCGCGCCTTTGCAATCGACAACCGGGATGCAAAAAACTGGGCACGCTTGCACGAGCACATGACGCGGCTGATTGAGATTCTCAATGGGAAGTGGAACTCTGTCTCCCAGCAGATCCTGCAGGTACGCCAGTCCGAGGCTGCAATGCTTGCACTGCTCAGCCACTCGCCCTGCTGACAAGGAGCAAAGCATGTCGATTTTTTCTCTCGTGAGCCGAACGAGAACTTCCAGCTCGAGAGCATGACGGATAACTTTTCATTCGGCATCTGGGGCAACCTGACGCGCAACCCACGCCACAAGAACATCGAGTTTCCGCAGCTCAATATGTCTGCGAGCCTCCCAAAGCCGCTCGTTCTTTCCAACGTGACCATCCGCATGCTCTACATGACTGGCGCCAACTGCGGCGTCCCGTTTGAGGTCCAAGAAGGCGAGGGCCATCGTTCCTTTGTCGGGGGCGTCTTGATGCTCGACCTGGCCGAGATGCCCGACCCACCGAAGATCGTGGACAACTGGACGATTCGACAAAGTGGGGACGTGCGAGGGCGACCCAAGACCACGTAGCGCGATGCTGACGCTTCCTCTTGCCACACAAACAGTATTGTCGCCAAGCGGAGAGCTGAAACGACTCGACTACCCGTTCAAAAAGGCCGCGGCAGAGGTGGCCGAAGAGGAAAACGAAAACTCCAACGACGCGCACATGTGGTCGACGCTGATCTCATTTCCGATCCCCAGTCACATCTTCCTGGATAGCGACTCCGTCAAGGTCATGTACTGGAACGCGGAGCAGAAGATGTGGGACGATGAAGGAATTACCGATGACGATATTGATCTCGAGGCCGGCCGCGTCAAATGCCGCACTTCGCACTTTGGCCCCACGGCGGTCGTGCAGGTTGTGCTCGTCACAACTTTCTGCCTGCCGCTCGCCCCGACCGCTAATCGCGCACCGTGTAGAACACCTATGCCGAGTTTCCGTACCGCGACTGGATCTTGGAGCCGATTGAGTTGAACCGCGGCCTCCTGCGCATCTACGGCCGCAAAAACGAGCTGCACCTCGACATTCGTGAGGGCGAGTGTCAGGTCGTATTCTGCGGCACAGAGTATGTCCCAAAGCCGTTCCGCAACAAGTGGTTCCCTCCGTCGCTGCTCCTAAAGGCATGTGTTGTCGCCATTGAATCATCAAGATACTCACTAGCGAGATGAATTGACTCCTGACTCACTTGTTCCAGCGCTTGTCCCAGTTTGGCCTCAACTTTCGCGGCCGGCAAACTATGAAGGGAGTCGAAATGGAAGAGTGGATACTCAAGGTGCGATCGTGGTGCCGAGCTCCAAGAAGCCAAACAGCCGCTGACAGGACGTCTGAAGAATCCTCTGGTCGAGGAAATGTGCATCGCCGGAATCAACCTGTGTGCACCGGCCATGTGCTTTCGCCGCAGTCCGTCCAATAGGCTTGTGTCGAGCTCAAAGTGCGTGTTCCAGTTCCGCGACGCCGCTGATCCACCCGAGGCAAGTCGTTTTCCAAAGAAGACACACTACCGTGTCGATCTGCCTGGCTGAGATGCACCTGTAGGCGGAATGGAAGTCTCTTGTCTTTGATGTCAACTACCGAGTCAAGGACGAGGGCCACGCAGTCGGGTTCGTTGTTGCGGACAACAATGTCACGGACGAGACCAAGTTCAAGATTGATAACACCGAGGGATCAATGGTAAGCAGCACGCTTCTGCGCCTCGCCGCATCTGCCCCAGCGCTGACTCGGCCGCGCAGCTTCAGGCGAGCTGCTTCCATCTGCTGCGTCCACAGATTCGGTCGCCCGAAGGCTCCGCCAAGGTCGAGCAGTGCTCGGCGCACTTTACACGCACGGTTGCGCAGGTACTGGCGGCCACCCGTGTGCTCTGCTTCTCGTGAGCGACAGGCTGCGGCCTTGCCATCGAACCGACTCATAAAGGGTGGATGTCCGCCGACAGAGCCCGGGCTTACCCGGCGACATGTCAAGCCTGAGCACCGGCGCCGCAGACACCCCCGCGGCCGGCGCTGGGCGAGAGCATGCACCGGCGCATGCACACGCAGCGACTAGCGCAGCGCCCTCTGCAGGCGTGCTCGCCGCCGCACAGGTCGCTGCTGGCGCCGGACCAGCCAACCGCTCCCTCGCGGGGGTCGCGGAGACTGCTCCGGGATCGCCGCCTCACGATGCTGCTGCCGCGCACACGGACAGCACAGCGGCGCCGGACCACTCGCAGCGCCCCGATGTCGGCCGGCACCAGCGCCAGCTGTCGCAGCCGCAGATTCTGGGCGAGAGCTGCCCGCCCGCGCTGCCGGGCCAGCACGACCCGCCGCCTCGCCACCATGTGCCGCAGCGCCCGTTCGTCAAGTCGGCGAGCCTGACGCAGAACCCGCCTGCGCTCAGCATCACTGCCGACCCGGGCTCGCTTGCGGGGCCAGCCTCGCACCGCGCAAGCATCGGCGGCGCACACAGCTTCGGCGCGCTTGCCGCAGCGCGGGCCTCATCATCGGCCGCATCGTCGGCAGCGTCGTCGCCGGCCGTGTCGCCTCTCGGCGCGCACGCCGTCAAGCTTATCGAGAAGCCTCTGGCGTCCAACAAGTTCGCTGCCTCGCCACTGTTCTCGGCGCTCCGCGAGCTCGCGGCGGCCGAGCCCCTTCCGTTCCCAAGCGACGCGGCTTGGCTCCGTGCGCTGCGGTCGCCGATCCCCTCGGTCCTGACCATGTGGGTATCAAGCCGTGCTGCTTGGCAGCTGCCCGGTGCTGACGATCCCGGCGATGGCACCGGCGACTGCGACCTGCCCGCACTCGCGCCAACCGGCTGCATCCCGCGCGCAGCCAGGACTCGTTTGATCTCGACTGCGCAGGCCAGCCCGCGGGAGAAGCCATGGGTGCGTGCGAGACTCGAGCCTGCCGCCGGCCGTCCGGTGCCCGCGCGAGAGCCGCACTTCGGGGTTGACACTCCCTCCCAGTCGCCAACCAGTCGACGACGGGCAACTTCAACACCCTTGTGCTCTATCTCCTCACGCAGCTGCGGCGCATGCGTCTGCTGGCCTACGAGGGGTGCGTGCGTTCTGGCACCGTGTACAGGGGTCTGCTGCCTCGAGGCCCGGGCTTGCTCCGACTGTGCCACGCAGCCACACCGCTGACGCTGCCGCTTCGGACGGCGCCGCACCCAGCGAGTGGCCCCAGGAGGCCCACAACGCCCTGTTTGGCGTGCGCATCTTCACAAAGTACTTTGTCGAGAGCACATCCAAGCAGCAGCTCTTTGAGATATTCGAGCGTGAGTTCATTCCCGATCCTGCCTGTTGGAAGCACCCTGCTCACGCTGCTCCGCAGACAACCGCGCCGGCTCGCCCGTCCACGACGAGGTGCCGCGCTCGTCGACTCCGAGTCAGTCGGTCGACTCGGGGTACGATGCCACCAGTAGGCAAGCTGCCTCTGCCTCGCGGCGCAGCTCCGCCTCGACGCAGGCGAACTCGACCCTGCAGATCATGCCCATCGACGCCTGGGTCGCGACAGGTGCGTGAGCTGCGCTTCCCGCTCCCGAATTCCTCGGCTGAGCACCGGCTTTGAAAGCGCAGACAAGCGAAAGCGCAGTCTTGCACTGCTGGAAGAGCTGCTGCACGTGGTCATCTACGCCAATACAACGTGAGTCCCGTCAAACCGGCCTGCTTGGGCACGTCGCTGGATGCAAGCTGACTTGTCGAGGGCAGGACGGCTGCCAACTACGAGTTCTATGTCGACGCCATCAACCTGCTGCTCGTGCTGCTTTCGGGACAGCTGGCGCGCAGCGCAATCGAACCCGCCGACAACGACCACTTCATGGTTACGCTGATGGACAATCTTGGGCAAGTTCCCGCTTGTCGGTGCCTGAACACCTAGGTGCAGCTTCCTAACGGTCCCGCTCGATCCGACTCGCTCGTTCGCATAATAGGCACTTTGCCAAAGGCACCCTTGGTCGCTTGCTCGAGAACTTTGTGCGGCAGCAAGCCAAGCCGACGCACGGCGCAGGTGTGCATGGGGCTTGTCAGGCGGACGCCGATCTTGCCTGGCCAGGTGCTGACTTGATTGCAGGCATGCTGTACAGCGCTTACTCGATGCTCTTTGCGCCAAAGGACGATCCGGCCAAGACTTCGCCTGTCGCTGATAAGAGTCTGATGCTTCTTCTTGTTCTCACGGGGCAGGCGCCGCACGCATATCCAAACAACTTTCGCGAGGCGCTCTCGGGGCTCATCGACTCTGGTGGCGTAACGGCAGCGCCGTCGACCATCATTTCCGAGATTGCCACCAATCCTTTGCAGATGCCTTTCCGGGATATTTATCAGGCCGTTATTATGTGAGCCGGCCGAGTGCTGCGCAGCCCGGTTGTTTGGCAGCTGACTCCGCGCCACGCATGCTCTGCAGCCATATGCGTAAGGACGAGACAAGCTTGTTGTTGTATGTCTTGCTGCTCAAGAATCGCGAGTTCAGGATGTACGTCATGTCCCGCACAGACCCCGAGGGCTTGGTGAGTAGGCGTCGGCTCGAACCGCTTGCCCTCCCATGATCTAGTGGCCGCTGACGCTGCGAGCCTCCAGCTGCTTCCGCTTCTGCGCCTGATCTACGAGTTTGTCGAGCGCAAGTCGAGCTACTCACAGCTGTATATCCTGCTCACCGTGCTTCTGATTCTCTCTCAAGATGATGTCTACAACGAGAACAACCACAAAGTGGTGCGCATCGGGGCTCTGCTTCAATCCTGCTTTTTACACGGTGCTGATGCGTTGCGTGCAGGTGATTGCACCGCCAACCTGGTTCACAGAACGTATCATCCGATCCATGACGCTTGGCGGCCTTGTTGTCCTGGTTCTTGTTCGCGCAGTCCAGGCGAATCTGTCGCGGCACAAGGATATCTACTTCCACACCACGTCGCTTGCCATCCTGGCGAACATGTCATCGACCATTGTCAACATTCACTCGGTCGTTGCCCAGCGCTTGATCAAGTATGACTGTGCCTTGCCAGGGCCGTATGGCTTATTATTGCAAGGCCGCGAAATTAATCCCGCGTGCGTTGAAATGTGCAATCAGCCTCTTTGAAGCAGTGGCCAAGCGTTTCGTCAAGCTTTCAAAGCGCGCCGCGGCACTTGGAAGTCTCGACTCGCCGGTCCTGGCGTCCGACACCACAAGCGTGCGTCTTGCAGCCTCGCAGCGTCGACGCGCTGATGACCACCGTCTGCTGACGACTCTTCCCGCCCACCAGGTCGAAGGACAAGACCACGAACATATTCAGGATGGCGACCTGGATGCAGAGCTGGCCGTCACCGGGGACCTTGTGGCGCTTCTTCTCGAGATCATCAACTCGGTTCTGACACACACTCTCAAGAGCAACCCACAGCTGGTGTACGCGATCTTGCATCGACGCGACATGTTTGCCCAGTTCAGGACACACCATCGCTTTTCGGATCTTATTGAAAACATCGACACGGTTCGAGTTGCCTTTGAGTGAAGCGACATCGTGTATCTGCCAGCGAGGCTAACGCCCAGGATGACGCGCAGGTCATCTCGCACTTCCATGGACGCCTGACCGAAGCAGACTTGCGCACGCCGTCAGTCGACGATATTCTCAAACTCATTGACGCCACAGCCAAGCGGTGGACTCCCGAGCGGCTCAAGCTTTTCCCCGAGGTCAAGTTCCAGTACGAGGAGGCCGAGTATCAGCGCTTCTTTGTCCCCTATGTGTGGAGCCTGGGTGCGTGACCAAATCGGCGAGTTGACACGGCGCAGGCTTTGCTAGACTGACGTGCTTGAACTGCTTTAGTTTACCAGCACAGCCTGATATTCTGGAGCATCTCCAAGGCGCAGCTGCTGCGCGAGCTGGTGGGCTGCATGTTGCTAAGGCGGGCTGCCTGTCGGATCCGTTCATGTCTTGGTGCTGACCTACCAGCAGGACCCGGACTTCCCCCTGAGCGACTTCACTGTTCCGCTCTAAGGAGAACAAAGTGTCCTAAATACATGAGGCTAGAGCGGGATCTGCGCGAGGGTCTGGTAGTATCCATCGGTCTTTGGCCCGCGCATCGAGCAGAAGTCGATGGTGGTGGTCTGGCACGAGCCAAAGTCGTGGTCCGCAAAGCGGCTGTAGACATGCGGATCGATGCGCTTTGGCGACGAGCGATTGGTTTTCTGGCGAGTCGGGGACAGCGTCGTCAGCGAACTTGGCGCAGGACGCCAGACGCCAACGACCCACCATGAGCGTGCAGTGCGGCGTGAACTCCTTGTCGTTGGCGGCAGAGGTGAAGCCTCCGACGGCAAAATACTCCAGGAGCTCGGCTGCAGATGCTTGAATCAGCAGCGGTCCGGCAGCCGGGGGCAGGGGCAGGAAGACGATGGAGCGCACCGGCCAGCCGGCACACAGACTCGGTTGCATCATCATTCTCAGGGATGGCAAACACAACCCGGTTTCCGAACGTTGCTGGCCAGGGGTCAGCCGTCCTGCCTGCAGCGGTCACGGCAGCGGAGCTGGCGCTCACAGACGCCGCGGAAGCGGAGGGTCATTGGGCCGAGCGGTGTGCGCCGCTCGCCAAGGCGCTGGAACGCCTCGAGCGCAGCACCCGTGGTTCGCTCGTTGAGGTCGAGCAGGAGTGTGGTGATGTGCGACTGCGGGGCTTCAGCAAGGGCAGCACGAGCAAGACCAGCGGAGGGACTGGCTCACGGTGCGAGGCTCCACCAGCATGCCGGCGCTGGTCAGGTGAGACTGGCGCACTGCGTCGCCGAACGCAGAGAAGAAGGCTGGGTCGAGGCGCAGCGACAGGAAGTGGGTTGGGCCGACTCGTCGTGCCATGCTCGGGAAAGATGCGTAAGACTCCAACGACGCTGCCCTTTCAGCTTGTGGGAACAGGCGGGGTCCAGGCGGAGGGCAGGCAAAAACCGCTCGATCACCTCCGGCCCTCGTCAGAGGCCGGCGGAGTTGCCTGGCCAGCCGAGCGGGCCTTGGCGTCCCGCTCCGATTGCGTCATCCGGCGAGCCTGATTGGTCCAGGGGACGCCCGAGATGGTCGCTTCGGGTCGAGGCATGGTTGACCCCAGACACATGAACGCCTCGCAGCCCGCGCCGGGCGAGCAGCCTGCAGCCGCCGGTGAACGTGCGCACACGCCGCGCGGCCCCGGCAGCGCCGTGCTGACGAGCAGCCCCCGCGGCCGGTGCCCGCCGCTCGCCCACCTGCCTGGCGCGCAACACAGACGCCGACCCGTGTGCCGCGGTGCTGGGCGGCCACTTCGACATGCCGCTGCACGTCGCCGCCGTGTTCATCATCATGGCCACCTCGTTCGCAGG
>JADGIZ010000503.1:0-12676 GCA_027604665.1 Polyrhizophydium stewartii
TCGGCCACGCCCGCGCGCGCCTTGATCTCGGCGACGGCAGCCGTGCCCTTGGCCTCGTCTCGGCACGAGATGACAACATGGGCTCCCTTGGCCGCAAGTGCCACGGCGCTCTCGAGCCCGACGCCGCTGTTGCCGCCCGTGATGAGGACGGTCTTACCGGACATGTCCGGGATGTCGGCGGTGCTGAACTGGGGAGTCTGTGGTTTTGACTTGAACATGGCTGGCTCGGTATGAGGCGATGCGCTGTTTGCTGTGGCCGCAGCGGAGGGGGAGGGGCGCTTTTATCACGAAACCCGCGCCCGGCCGAACCGCTTCGGTCGGGGCGACTTTGACGCGGGCGCGGCCACCCGGCCGGCTGGCCGCCGCGTGATTTTCCGCGCTCGGGCCAAACACGGCGCAGCGACACGCGGATGCTCAACAGCCTGTCGAGCGTCCTCAGCGGGCTGCGCGCCAGCATGAGCAGGGAGCTGGCGCCGGCAAAAGACCCCGAAAAGGATGTGCTTGAGGTGTGCGGCGTGCGGGGCGTGCGGAGACGGCGTGCGGCTGCTGCGCGACAGGCGTCGCCTGCCTGCTCGGCCTGCGCTGGCTGTTTGCTGGTCGGATCTGAGCTCGGCCGTGTATCGCGCGGCCCAGCGGCTGCGGAGCGCGGCGAGCGAGACGAGGCTCCCAGCAGGCGGGCTCTTATCTTCGACTCATAGGGCATGCCCGAGGCCGCCCGCCTGTGCCCTTGCGACGCCGCTGGACGCTGTGCTGACCGCGTTGTCGCTCTCCTCGCAACAACATGGTCGTCAACAACACCGTCGTCAACAACAACACCGCGGCACAGCGCGCGTCCAAGATCCTTGCGAGTGCTGGATGGACTCATGACGTTCCCGATACGGTGCATCCGCGGGCCGCCAGCACATCAGACCGCTCCAGCGTGACCGGCGCTGTGGCCTATCCGTCGTCAGACGTCTTTATCGAGCCTTCGTCGGTGCCGCCCAAGAAGGCTGCCAAAGGTGAGCTGGGCCACGCGCATGTTTGCCGCAATGCCGCTCGTGCTCACCTTTTGCTGACCGTGCGGACGCGGAACAGCGGTCGCGGCTGCAGCTGCCAACCACATCATCCTGCTGTTCCATCATCACAGCATCGGACCTGGTTGCATCTGCCTCACAGAATCTGGCGAATCTTGGGCAGGATTTGTCCGAACGGCCCTGGTCAGGCTTGAAGCGCACGTGGTGGCCGCGGCACCAAAAACTTTGCTGACGCCATCAACACTGCAGGGATTCCGACGCGAGACCTCATTTGCGCCTGTATCAGTCCCCGGATTGTCGCGGGACGAGCTGAGTCGGCATGCCGCAAGCAAGATGCTCAAGTCGTTCTTCCTCTCGCCTGGAGTCCTGAAGGCAATGATCCAGCGGTTTCTTTTTGCTTCCTACGCAGACGAAAGCAGCCGGCCCGAACGGTGGTTCGAGCTGCAGGCCGAGGAGCTCGCAAACCAGATCCTTGTCGGGGCATATGCCGTTCCCTGCGATGATAAGCTAATTCAGATGCTCAGAGTCGCTGACTACTGCTTTGTAAGCGCCTAGACTGGCAAGTCTGCGAATGTACAGATGGCGCACGTACTGACCACGAGCGGCCCGTTTGCAGCGCGAGGCGCCTGACTTTGTTTACGTCGATGTCATTGTGCGTCCGGGATTCACAGCGAGCGGCAAGAACAAAGCACGCCGTCAGCTTCTGCGGCTCTGCTCCACGCTGACTCGACCGCTTGATCAATGCAGAAAACGCACACCAATGGAGTCTCCTGCGCAAGATCCTTGGACTCGATGCGCATCTCTTCCTTCCAGGCGAGACCGAGAAGAGCACGGTGCTCAAGGATATTGGTGCGTTGTCATCGCCTTGCCGCCCATATTGGCGCAAGTTCCACCTGACGCACTGAACTTGCGATATCAAGGGTTCAGCTCGCCGGTCATACCGACCGGGTCGTCGTCAGTCAAGAAGCCAGAGGTGCGGCGCCGCGAATCAAATCACGCCGAGCGCTTCAGTGAGCCGTAAGCTGATTTCCGAACAGAACAAGATTGTGCAGACTCCAAAAGATGCCTCCAGTAGTAAGCCTTTACGTACGTCTATATTTGGCGAAATTCTAAATAGGCAAAGAAATCTCTTGGAGTCCATCGAAAGATTTGACCAGGTATGTTCGAGCATCCCATGGTCGAGATGCGACATTTTTGATGCCAACGCGCGCGACATGTTGGTTATTGGAAAGTACTGCTTTGGGCCGCTCCGATCTGGCACCACCCAGCACATGGTCAAGGAAAGCCTGCTCACGCAGTACATTCCCAAGGTCAACGATGTGCTTGCGGTCCACTCAAAGCTCACCGCCGAGCTCGTGCAACTTGCTACTTCCAAGGGCGCCAAATCTGAAATCGACGGCGAGTACATCTCCGAGTTCTGCAAAATCATCCTGCCGAATGTGGGCTTTGCTTGATATCGACGTGGCAAGTCTGATTCACAGAGTTAATTCATGCTTGCATTCACCGTATCCCCCGTCGAACATGCAGATTAGCGAGATCAAGCGCCTTCACGAAAAGATCATCGTCAACCTGAACCTTGAAAACGCCAGGAAGATCAAAAAGGACGTGCTTGTCTCGAATTACTTGGCGGTGAGCAACCGCACTGGCGATGAGTGAGCTGCTCTGTGCGGCTATCTTACACGCGGCGCGTAGGAATGCTTCCTCGAGATGAAAGCGCGCGAGGGGAAATCAGTCATGGACGGCGAACTCAAGACAATGTTCAACTCGTACATGCCCGCCATAATGACGCTGCTGCGAAGTCTACTGGAAACGGTGGACAGAGAGTCGCAAGAGTACCCATTGGTCGCGCAGGTCGAGGCGAGCTGGAAAAGCGCACTCGATGCAATTGACAAGCAACTCGGCGAGTGCAACTCAAAGACGCTTGTGTTTTTCCTTGACGACTACTTCAAGCTCAGCGGGCAGGTGTGTGTCTGCTTTATTCTGCTCGCATTCCAAGACATTTGCGGCTGACACCAGAATATGTGCTCAACTTTGGGCCATCTTAATTTGCTCATTAGCTGGTCAAGAACAGCATGCGATACGTCAGCGAAATCGTCGTCAACGAGATCACCAAGCACAAGGCGCCTGTTCACTCGGTGCTCATGCTCTTCACAGAGTCGATTGTCGTCCTGCGCAAAAAGTGCAAAGACCGCCCACCCTCTGGTCGCACAGACTCTGCGGCGCCGTCGCCAGCCCCGGACCGAGGTACTCGGACCAAGTCGTCATACAAATACGAGTCACTGATCGAGCTCAACGATCTCGCGTGTGTCAGCACCAGCGAGAAGAGTGCGTTGGTTCTAGAAATGCTTGAAATCGCAAATTTGCGTGATGGCTGAAACATGTTGCAGCTTTTGAGCTCATGGTTCGATACAAAGATGGCGACAAGACGTCCACGTTCACTTTCGAGGCGCTGGATGCCGACGACAAGGCCGACTTTCTGCGCATGCTGCGGCACACCATGATCTGCCGCGAGCATCCCAGGCAGCCGATTGGTGAGAGCTCGAGCTGCTCGCGAACAGCGCAAAATCTCAGCAAAGAACGCGTGTTGAACATCAACCAACAGCGCCCAAGGCCGCAGTGCATCTGTTTGCGCAGAGATACGGCCATATTGACATCTACTACAACCTCGTTGAGACGACCGAGATCTTCGAGCCGAGCTACGGCGACGTGCTATGCATCGTGTACGACGACACGCTCATTGCCGAGTCGCTTCTCTGTGCGCACAAGGACAAGTACAAGGCTGCGGGTATCCTGCACATCACACCCGACGGACGATACGGCTATGTGCTACGCACGCAGCTTGCGCCGCATGATGGCGCCATGGTCAGCCTCGAGGCAAGGGCAAGCTTCCAGTTTATGCACGAGCGCGACTTTGACAACCGACTGTCAATGAGCAGTGAGTTTCGGCTTCTTTAGCGCGTGTACAGTCTGTTAGGCTCACTCGTGCTCCGCACGGCTCCAAGTGCGTAATCTGTCGCTCGTCCCGCTTGTCAACGTCGACTCTCGCCCGCAGGCATCGCGCGAGGTGATCAAAAGGCAGCTGCTCAAGATCCTCAGCCACTACTCCGTGCCGTCGACAAAGCTGGAGCGCAAGTCGTCACTCCGCTCCATGGCGTCGGGCATCTTTCGTCGGACAAGCCACCGCAGCCAATCGATCTTGGAGCAAAAGGAGCCCATCGGAAAGAGCAACAAGGGCATCAATCCGCGCGCACGAGGCTCGTTTGGACGGCGTCCGAGCACCGGATTCTGCGACCCAGAGATTTCGATGTCGAGCATCCCGGAGAGCGGCTCAAGCACAACCGTCGGGCACGAGTCGCATGGAATGATACTTGACCGCTCGGGCACAATGACGCCCGACGACTGCCGCTCGTTGGTGGACTCACAGTTCTCGACCCAGCCTCCACTCGCGCCGGGAAGCGGTCTCCTGCCGCCGAAATCGCCGCACCGTGGAATTGGCTTTGGCACAAAACATTCGATCGGCCAAAAGTTTCGCACACTGTCCCGCACATTCACTTTGTTTCGCGGTAAATTTTGCTGGAAGTCCGAGATATCAATTTGATCTGAAAGAACGATGACTGACAGATGCTTGCCACCTAACCCACCAGCTTCCCCGAAGCCGCAGCGCTCAGCAGACGACCCAGTCGATTACTATCCGTTCAAGCTGGTGCTCAAGCTGATTGATCACATTGATGTTGCTGGGATGAACGTCAAGGGAATCTACAGGAACCCCGGACGGAGCAACTTGTTGAAAAGCCTTAAAGGCGAGTAGCAGCCGGCCGCATGCAATTTGCAACCTGGAGCGGTTGTTGACTGTGGCATGCACAGATGACCCGCAGAGTGCTTTGATTATAATGGTCTCGACGCCGATCGATGATGTGGTCTTTGCCCTCAAGCATTACATGCGGGACTGTCTTGACGAGGGCCTGATTCCAGAAGGCATCCGGCGATACATTCTGACGCGCATTTCAGGTGCGATACAATCAGCGTGCCGCTGTCGAGTGCGCGCGAATGGTCCCCTGACCCACTAGGACACGAAATGCAGATGGCGTCACGCACGATGCCGACCTGCGGCTCGTGATCAAGCCGGTGTTTGGGCTCATGGCGAAGGAGAGGCGAAAGTGCATTTATCTGGCTCTCAGGCACTGGCGCAGGTAAGCTGCTGACCCGGCCCTATTCGCAACTGCGCAATCCCTACTCTTTTACGAAGCTCACCCACAAATGGCGCAGGATTTCGGATAACTGCTTCATCAACCAGGCCGAGCTGTCTGATCTGACCAAGGAGCTCTCGCGCTTCATCGCACCGCGTCCGAACTTGTGCGATATGAGGGTAGCGCAGGAATACGACGGCCTGGCCATCGCTCTCGAGTGCATGGTGTGGAACTACGACTGGCTTTTCAGTGACATCCACAAAGAGCCGGGTGAGTCTGCCGACATTGTGCGCGGCGAGTATGTCGCGATTGCTGACACAAATCGGCAGAGGCGACGTTCAACCCGAGGTCCCGCCGCTTCGAGCCCATTGCCGAGGACGACGAAGAGATCGAAATGAGCGTCAATGTGCTTAGCTTTGCGTCGGGCGATTCGCGCATGGCAGCGGCCGCATCGACCGGCATTGTCACAAAGCCCGGCTCAGACCCGATCCAGAAGTCGTCGATCGCCCAGTCGACTGCACCCTCGGCGCGCCAGTCTGTCTCTGCAGCAAGCAAGCCCGCAACTGCATCGGTCTTGCCTTTCACGCAGGGTGGCACGCTCAAGCCAGAGGAGCGGCGTGGAACCGCTGGCAAGGCAGCGACAGAGCATTTGGTCGAGAAACCGCAACCACCCGCGACGGACAATCAGCCAGCAACCGAAATTGTGGACATTGCAAACCTGCCCGAGAATGTCGTGCCGGCAAGCAAGCCGTCGGCGGTCATCCAGGACGTCTGCGACAAGGAGGTCCTTGCCGCCACGCCGCTGGAGCGTTATGAGACGCAAAAGACCATTGTGAGCTGCGTGGCTGTGACCGATATCTGAAGATGCAGGATACTGACTCTGTTCTCCCAGGGCGGCGACGCCGAGACCGAGCCCTCTGCATCCGAGCACGACGGCGGATCAGACAGGTGCGAGCTGACCAGAGCTGCCAGCTTCCTGGCCCGAGACACAATCAAGTCGGCGCTGGCTTCCATCTCAGCGGACATTGCGATTGGAAAGCCGACACCTGAAGGCCGCAGCGCGGCCCTCGGCGCCTGGTCTGATCTCCCCAGCCCGCCGCCTATCACGCGGGACTTCCTGAGCGAGATCACCACCGGTATGACAGAGATCGGGTTTGGCATGGAGACGGCGCTGTCGCACAAGATGTCGGAGCTGCACGATGAGCAGGATAAGGTCAAGAAGGCAAGCCGCGCCGAGATGAAAGCGCACGAGGATGCATCGCCTGCTGACACATGCTATTCAGCAGGATCCAACGGACCAGTCGATCAAGGGCGTCCTCGAGGATGCAGGCCCGATCAAGCACACAGAGCCCGCCATGCAGCTGTCGACGGCAACGCTCATGCCCGAGGCCGGTTTATAAGATGCCATCGACAAGAAGCTTTGGGAATGCTTTGGCTCGCTCGGCGGCCTACATCTTCATCGGCACGGCGCCGGTGCGCTTCTTTTCCTCATCCCTGCGTGCGGTGATGGCGCCCAATCAGCAATGAACGACTGGGTCAGCGTGCCCGACCATCGCAGGCAAGGCCAAACCCCCGGCCGCAGCAGGTCAGAGGCGCACGCACTTGAGCTGCAGGGCAAGGTCTTCCGCCTCGTCGTCGTCCTCCCAGGTGCTCTGCCACTGCTGCGCGTTGTTGCCCGCCGCCTCGGCGTCCTCCCAGGCTGCACGCAGGCCGCGGGTGCCGACGCCGGGTCGCCGTTGGTGCCGAGGCGGCCGCGTCGCGACGGGACCGCGCAGCGTCAGCAGCCGGATCGTGTGGGATGGGCGGGCGAGCAAGGGTCGGAGCGGCAACGCAGCGGCCGTGGCGGCGGCCGCCCGGGCGTGTACCGACGTTGGGCGGGGAAGTCCTCAAACTCGTCGTCGTCTTCGAGCGTGACCTTGGGCTTGGCAGCCGGCTTGGCGTCGCCCGCGGCGTCGCTCTTGGTCTCGTTCTTGGGCTTGGACTCGGCGGCCATGGGCACTCTCGCGGGAAACGCTTGATTTTGCCCCAAAGCCATGATCTCGCGGACGGCCGTGACTCTCGCGCGCAGGGCGTTCGCGACCGACGCGGCCGCGGCGCCTGCGTTCACCGCGCCCGCCAAGCCCGTCGTCGTGCGCCGCGTTGGCTACGTCCGTGGCGGGTGCGTTCGCGGCGCGTAGCGCACTCTGGCCCGCGCGCGGTGCCGGCGTGCTCGGTGCCGGTGACCGCCCAAAGACGATTGCCGCGCGGCCGCCGGACTGACCGCCACTGTCGCCACTGTCGCCGCCACCGCCGCCGCTACTGGCTGCTCGCTCTCTTGTTGCCTGGGCATGCAGCATCTTTGGCTTCCTGCTCGGCGTCTCGTCTGCCGGCGCAGCCGCATATGTCTACTTGCTCGACGAATACCAGCAGTCGGCAAACAGCCTCCTGTCCGGTGTCGACAACCTGCAAAAGTCGACCGACAAGGTGCGGCGGCATGACGGGTGGAGCAGCTTGAGTCCTCCCGCAGCGCTGGCTGACGCAATATTCCCGCGGTTGTAGCTCAAGGCACACACGGGCAAAATCGAGCTCCTGGAGAAGGATCTCGCCAAGGTCCCGGCTGTGTACTCGTCAAAGAAGGAGGTCGAGGAGCTGCGCAACGAGCTGCTCAAGGCCATCGTGCGTTTTTTGAACATGATATAGTGCTATTTAAATGCGTTTTGTTGATCGCTGACCTCGTCTTCGACCGTGCATCTTTGGCAGGATGATCTCCACGTTGCCCATCTCGAGCTCAAGGCCCAGGTGTGGGAGAACGCCAACAAATAACCGCCTCAGGGCCAGCACTCCCCGATCGCTCTCTCTTACTGCGTCGCGGCCACCCCAAACCTCGAAATGAAGCATTGACCCGCAGCTGTCTGGCGAGACTGAGTCGGTGGCGCTGATATGAATTGATCACCCCGGCCGCCCACTTTCACCGCAATGTCCCCGGCCAGCTCAAAGACGGCGCCTGACGCCGGGCAGCGTCGCTCGCACTGGGACCGGCTGCCCGCGGAGCTTCAGAACATGGTGGTGGCCGCCGCGGGTCCCATGGCGCAGTGGCTCGTGTGGCGAAGGGTTCCCGCGGGGGCCAGCAAGCTCCCCTTGGCGGACAGGCAGCGCATGTGGGCCGACGCCATCGACCTCGACTGGCAGGGAGACCTGGCCGCGCTGCCCCTGTGCGACGTCGATGACGCCGTGCTCGCCCGCGTGCGCTCGCCCGAGACGCTCGTCAGGCTCGCTGCGCTGCGCCGCGTCCACTCTGACTGGCACTTCAAAGTCGGCAAGGTTGCGCTGACCAACGGCTGGCTCGACGCCTTTGGGCACTTTGCCAAGATCGACCAGCTGACGGCCATCATCGAGACAGGCTCGCTCGGCATGCTGGCGCAGTACGCCGGCCGGCTGACCGAAAGCGAAGCGTGGACGGTCAAGATCCTCGCTGGCAGGGCGGCCGCGGCGGGCAACGTCGCCATGCTCGAGGAGATCAACGCAATCGTGCCAGGGTCGTGGCGCATTCCGGACGGCCTGAAGATCTGCGGACCGATCTCGAACAGCCACCTCTATGCATCCACAAAGGCTGTCCTCAACGAGCAATCGGACGCTGTCGAGTGGCTGCTCAAGCAAAAGCCGGAGGACTTCACGGACGGCACGCTTTCCAACGCGATCCGTGACAAGAAGGTCTCGCTGCTGCCATCGATCATCGCTCGTGTTCCCTCGTCCGTCACATCATACAACGCGCTCTACGCCGTGCACGGCGGATTTGTCGACGTTGTTTCGGCCATGATCGAGGTCGCGCCGCATATTTTTGATGAGGAGATTCTCCAGATTGGCATCGACGCGGGCCAAACCGAGGTTGTCGCGATGCTTGTCGAGCTCAACCCGGACTGCATCAACGAGATGCACCTCTCGTGGGCTGCCGAGAGCGGTCACGTCAAGATCCTTGAGTGGTTCCTCGACCATGGATTCTCGCACCTCTTTTTGAGCGAGGTTGTTGCTTCGGGGCTCGAGAATGAGGCGTTCATGTCGTGGATTCGCGAGCTGCTCAATGCTTGAGCGTGCGCTGCGAATAAATCGGCCACATTTCACGAGATCATTCGTCATTGCATCCGCCCCTAAGCCGCATAATTGGCTCAAATTTCGACTGGAGCAGCCTTGTGATATGTTGGCTGAGAGAGAAAACCCGTTTGTTTGAGTGCTCTACAAGACAAAGCGAGACCATACCATCGGCGAAGTTCGCCGCAAAGGAACCAGGAAAGGAGGAAAGAAGTAGAGAGGAAATAGGGCAGAGCAGGACAAAAAGCTGGCACAAGTGCTTCTTTCAAGACAAAGTAATTTCGAATCCCGCCGCTCTTTAGCGCATCGAATCATCGCCGACGTTCGACTTGCTGTGCGCCGAGTACTTGGTGATTTCGTGCCTGGTTTTGAGCGGGCCGGTTCTCTTGGAGTTTGTCGACGTCGAGTCGGAACTATCGCTGGTGGTCGACTGGAGAACCTTGCCGCGGCTCCAGCTGCACCAAAACGTGCCGCGTCAGCATGCGCATCCTCCTGCCACATGCAATCGAGCGCGGGCCGGCTCACATGGCATAGTAGTTGGCCAGAAAGTCAAAAAGCCCGCGAGAAGGGATGAACATGGCCTGGAAGACGTTCAGTTCGTACACAGGCGAGCCAATGACAAGTTGCGTGATGCGGTTGACGCTCGACGGGGTCCAAATCACAACGAATGCAATCAGGTACGCAATCATTCGCCTGACGACAAACTTGCGCATCTCGGAACTCTTTGTCGGGCCAGACCTAGCGTGCGCGCAAGTCAGCCGATGAGATTGTTTGTTACAGCGAAGCCATTTGACGTCATAAACGCACGAGTTGGATGCCATCCTGGCATCCAGCTTGTTGAACTTGTATCGCAGGTAGAAAAGCACAAAGAAAGTAAAAACAATCATGGCCCAGAGCCACATGAACAGCAGATAGATCTGATACTGCGTGTATGTGGATACGATCCAACAGTATCTGTTTGGGAAGCAAGTGGACGCTCGCTTGGTCAGCCATGCCGTCTACAGGAACCTTTCAGGCGCGCATCACGAGTTCTTTGCATGATCAGCACCGCATGCAACTTACAGCTGGGCATCGCCATACATTCGGACGCCAGCGATCGGCTGCCAGAACAGCGGAATGGCGGCAATCACCGCGGGAATCAGGAGCGAAACGGCAATCACGAGCCACTCGAGCTTGAGGATCAAGTCGACCGAGCCGTCGAAGGCCACGAGGTAGAGCGCATTGAGAGCGAGCGCGAGTGACAGGAACGCCGACGACATGTTGCTGAAGTGCAGGAAAAATGCCTGAAACTGGCAGAGAACGGATCCTGGGCCGTCGGAAAGGGTCCAGCGGCCGGCGAACTTGGCGACTGAAGGTGAGAAAATTAGTAGGAACAACATCAGGCACGAGGGCACAGGTGCGTAGGCAGGTTGAGACGCCAGAGAAAAGATGCGTAGGATCAGTATTCAAATGCTACGGCAGTCAGATAAATGAGGCAGCCGGCGCGTGGAGCGCGGAAGGGGAGGACAGAGATTCTTCTCCAGCAGCGCTCTGTGACGCTGACAAATTTCGAACAAAGCGCAGCATCGCGAGGCTCGAGGCTGGAGAAGTGGCAAAGGGAAGTGCCGCGACAGATTTCGGCGTACTCACTAGCATCAAAGAAGTCTAGGATGCCGATGGCCAGCAGGACGCGGCCAGTCGGGTTCTTGAAGTTCTTGCGGTGCTTCAGATACATCTGGGGTCCGGGCGGCATGCATCACACAGCGCAACAGTCAGCTGCGTCTGATAATCACCATCTAGCGCATTTGCGCTGCTTCGAAAGCGGTAGACCAGCTGCGTGGCGAACCGACTCAAGGCACGCCCCCACCAGAAACAGCGCGCAGCTACCGGCAAAGCCGAGAGCGGCGGCGACACGTGTGACCGTGCTGATGACACTAAGCTGCGCGGGTGTGATAGGCGGCATAGTCGCGCCTCCCAGAGGATTGAAGAAACTTGGTAAAGTTTGGTAAACCGCTCTCAAAAGGTGTTTTAGATCCTCCACGACCGCCTCGCCATCAAATTCCCACCGGGTCGCAGATCGGGTCGCAGGTCCGGCTGAGCCGCCCGCAGCCCACCGATGTCAGCTCCTGCTGCCTGGTGAGCGTGATGGGCCGCATGTTTGGACCTGTCCGATGTGTTGCGATCAGCCGCCTGCCCGACCGGCCGCGATCAGCCGCCGGCTCAAATTGAGTTGCTCAGTTCGGTGTGCGGCGACCGGAGCGTCCACGACAATATTGGTGCCAATTCCAGCACGCCCACATCCCCGTTCGCAACGACGGCGACCGAGCAGCACGGCTCACGCCAGCATCGCCGGCGATTGTGCATGCACAAGAGTCAGACCCCACCACAGTCCCATCGCCGCCGGCGGGATGCGGGCGAGCAGCGCAGAATTGACTGTTTGGCCGTTTCGCCCATGGCTTGGCATCCTTGGCGTTCCCGCCCACAGCGACCATAAAAGCCTGAGTGCGCGCTCCGCCGCCCGAAGGCCTCAAGCTGAGACAGTCGCTCGCGCACGCACAAAGACCATGACCGGGATCGAGCAGTCGCTTCTCGACCAGGTTCGTGCCGCTGCCCATGCGGCCGGCGTCGGTGGCGGCGTGCTGACGGCCCGACTGCGGCGCGCGTCAAGGCCACAGGCATCCTTGCCCGCATCGACGCCGGCGACGCCGCAGCCACAGCGGGGCTCGACGCCGCGGCCGCGCATGCCGTGTGGGCGGCAGCGTTCGACGGCGAGTGGGGCGGCGATCTGGCCAAGCTGCCGCGTGCCAGTGGCGGCCTGCCCTGGCCCGTGTACGCACGGATCCGCTCCCGCGAGATGAGCGATCGGGTTGCGGCGCTCGAGACCGCGGCAGCAGCGTCCGGCAAGGACGCAGACACCAGCAGCGACGGCATCACGCACGCCGCCGCGCTGGCCATGGTCGCCGTGCGGCGGTGCTGGCTCGACCGCATCGCCATGACGGACCCCGACCAGCTCGTGTCCGACGCGGCACGGTGCGGCGGCATCGAGCTGCTCAAGGCGCTCGTCGACGACCGCAAGCTTGTCGCGCTGCACCCGCGCCACGCCGAGAGCGCCGCGGCGGGCGGCGACGTCGCGGTGCTCGAGTGGTTCGACGCGCGGCTGCCGCAGTGCTGGACGGCGGCGGCGATGGGTGCGGCCGCGACCGGCGGGCACCTGGCCGCCGTCGAGTTCCTGCACGCGCGCTCGGCGGCCGGGTGCACGCCCGCGGCGATGGACGGCGCAGCAACCAACGGGCACCTCGACGTGGTCGAGTTCCTGCACGAGCGCCGCGCCGAGGGCTGCACGACGGCGGCGATGGACGGCGCCGCGGGCAACGGGCACCTCGACATCGTGGTGTTCCTGCACGACAACCGCACCGAGGGCTGCACCACGGC
>JADGIZ010000504.1:0-12623 GCA_027604665.1 Polyrhizophydium stewartii
GGCCCACGGCGGGGCGCGGGCGGGCGGGGGCGGGCGCTTGCAGGCACGCACCTGGACCGAGCCCGTGAGCAGGAAGAACAGGTTGGCGTACTTGGAGAACTGCTCGAACAGGAACTTGGGCAGGAACGTCACCAGGCTGTACTTGCCCGTCGACACCGAGTTGTGCAGGAACCGCTGGGCGTCGTTCTTGATGCGGTCGTTGAGCGCAATCGTGCGCTCGCCAATGGGCACATGCGTCGACTGCTCGGGCTCGACGATGCCGATGGCCTCGAACACCGAGCGCAGGCCGCCCATTCTTGCGTTGAGGCGGACGGCGGCGGGGGCGGCGCGAGTTGGGAGAAGTCGCGGCCGGCGCCCGATCCACGGCCTCGACGCCGCCGGCCTGGCACGCCCGCCCGCCGGCACGCCCGCCCGCGGCACGAGCCCCGCCCCCGCAGATGCTCGGGCACGCCCGGCCCGCTTCATTCACCGCCATAGCTCGCACTTGGCCGCCTTGAAGAACGGCACCGCCTGCGACCGCGACTGCGGCAGCGTCGCCACCGCAGTCAAGGTGTTCTCGGGCTGCTCGACCCACCGTTCAAACTCAATGCCCGCCTCGGCCATCTGCCCGCACAGGCCCTCGAGCTTGCCGAGGTTCTTGACGCCCAGAACAACCTTGTGCATGTTGGCCAGGTCGCCGAGATACGACACCACCCGCGGGTGCGTCCAGTGCTTCGCCAGGACCGCCGTCGTGGCGTGGCATGCCTGCGCCGCAATGCTGCCCCCGGACCACCCGGCCTGCGTGCAGGCGGGTTCGGGCGTGGTGGCGTCAGCGGCTTGCGGTGCTGTGCGCCTCGCGGCGGCCGGGCGACCCCGACCTTGGCGAGGTCCTTCCTCATGATGATGTACATGACGAGCGGGTCGTGGTCGCCGTGCGCCGTTGCGGGCGCCGTTGCGGACGCTCCCGCGGCCGCTGCCGCAGCCGAGGCAGCAGCCCCCTGCATCTCACCCGCTGCCACCGCTGACGCAGCCATCGCCGCCGCGGCGTGCGCGGGGCCCGACACTGCCGACGCCGCTGTCGCCGCCGCAGCCGCCGCGGCCGCCCCTGCAGCTCGAGTCGCGGCCATCCCAAACAAATCAGGGCGAAACCTGCTTCTCTGCACTCACCCTCCAACCCACCATCCTCTCGACATGGACGCCTTCCTTCGCCGCCTGCCCAAAGTGGTGCGGTGCCCGCCGCCATCGGCGGCCTGCACGTGCGTGCATCGCGGCTCACACGCCACAGGAGCTGCACGCCCACCTCAATGGCTCCGTGTCGCGGGAAACAATCCGCCAGCTGCTCGCAGCCCACCCGCCGGACTCGCCCCTGCACGCAGAGTTCGCCGAGTTTGAGCGCCAATGCAGCCTCGAAAGCTTCAGCTCTTTCTTTGGCCTATTCCGCTTCGTGTATGCCGTCACGGGCACCAAGGCCGCAATCCGCGCCATCGCAAAGCAGGTCGTGCTCGACTTTGAGGCGGACGGGTGCACCTACCTCGAGCTGCGATCGACCCCTCGCTGCGGCACCGGCGACCTCGGATCCAAGCAAGAGTACGTGGACGCATGCCTCGCCGGTACCCAGGATGCACTCCAAGAGCTTGCCGCGCGTGGCGTCGCCATGGACGTGAAATGGATCCTCAGCCTCGACAGGCGGCACTCGCTCGAAGCAGGCCTCGACACCGTCGACCTGGCCGTCGCCAACATGCACCGCGGCGTCGTTGGTGTCGACCTGTGCGGCGATCCCGAGGTGGGCGGCTTCCTCCAGCTCAAGCCGGCCTTTTCCAAGGCGCGGGCTGCGGGTCTCAAAGGTGAGCGGCGCGCGCCACGGCAGTGACGCGAGTGCGTCGACGAGGGGAGTTCCGGCTGATCGCGTCACCAGTCACGCTGCATATGGCCGAGATCGAGTCGCAGGGCCAGGACACCATCGACATGCTGGACTTTGGGCCCGACCGAATCGGCCACGGCACCTTCCTCTCGGGTGAGTCGCGCGACCGTGTAATTCGCGACGCAATCCCGATCGAGGTGTGCCTGTCGTCCAACGTCATTGGCATGACCGTCCCGTCCATCGAGGAGCACCACTTCAACCACTTTCACTTCCAGGGCCACCCTTGCGTGCTATGCGTGAGTCGGCGGTCGTGGTGCGCTTGCGGTGTCGAGCGCCATGGCTGAGATCCCCTGTGCACAGACGGATGACCGCGGCGTGTTTGCCTGCTCACTCGTGCACGAGTACTCGCTCGTCGAGAAGCACTTCAGACTTTCGCACGCAGACATGGTCCAACTCGCTCTGAAGTCTGTTGACTATATTTTCGCCGACAACGAGACCAAGCAGCGCGTGCGTTCGCGCATCGACGCCTTTAAGGCTGCCGAGGCGCTCTGATCAGCTCGGTGGCAATAAAGCGTCCTTCCGGCCTCTGCTGCCGAAGAACGGCAATCCGAGCCTACTCCACCGGGCGGCGCTTCTTGACCTGTGCGAGCTGCACACGACGGCCGACCGAATGAGTTTAGGCGTGTCCACTTGATCATTGCATCTCAGTGTGATCAACAACTCGCATGCGGCCCGGTGTGTCCAAGCACCGGCCTACGCATCAGTGGCAGTCAGCCCTCCGCCAGGATCGGTTTGAGTACACCGCACGTACCTTAATCTTGTCGCTGAAACACAACATCAGCTGACGATGCCCGATGGTCAGAGCACACATTCGAGGATCCGCGTGCTGTACATCGACTGCGCGCACGCTTAATATTGCCGAAAGCGGAATGTACTCGATCTGGCCGTTGCAGAATATCAGCTCACTGACGAGCAGTCAAGAAGTCTGCCGAAGACACTTCACGAGCTCACCTGGGAGCCATCACGAGTCTCGATACGCAGGATTGATAATGGTGCGGAAAAGATGGTCACAATGGCGCAACGCCACCGTCCAAACAGCCGTTTTTCAAGGACCGTGGCTGCGGTTCGTGTTTCATCAGGCCTGGCCAGCGAGAAAGCGTGGTGGAAGCTGCATGCACGCACCAGCAAGAGTCATGTGGACCTTGTGGCGCATGATCTCCCCCATGACGATCGGGTCCATTGCCCGTGTCTCGGTGTTGACGCGAGCCGATCGGGTCCTGGACCTGTGATGCCGCTGCGTGTGTCTAATCGAGTCAGAGCCGTCAGCAAAGATGGTAGATCTGCGCCGCCCTGCGCTCGAGGTGCTTTCGCTGCTGCGTCTTTGTCTTTCCTGGCCGCCTACATGCTTCAACATGCTGCTGTGCTTGGCGATGCGCGGGAGGAAAAACCGCCATATATACGGCCAAAGAATGAGTATAAATCCGATGATTCCTCCAACAGCAGCCGCGACGATTTGCGTAGCAAACTGTGTGATTGTGTTGCGACTGCTTGAAGTGATGAGACTTGCAATTGCAGAAATCAGAACAAGAAATATAGCCGTCGTGGCGCACTCGATCGAGTCGTTGATGCTCGACATAATGTTGCGATTGGCAAACGAAAGCACGAGAACGCCGATGCACAGCAGATGAATGGCGCATGGAGTGATCGAGACGAGCGCGGAGGAGCGAGAAGCCGCGATAACGCATGTGTAGACGGTTGTGTCCGTTTGAGCGTCGTAAACAGCCGCGGACTGGAGTGGCATCAAAGCCGATTCGACTGTGAGCGGTGACTTTTGCATACATCATAGCCCAATTCTATGTCAACAAGCCCTGCATATCATGCTGGAAGTCTGCATCCACTAAGCCGACTCACCATGACAATGACAACAAGGGTGACGACGAGCCCCAAGATGTGGCTCTGATTAATGCGCTCGATAATCCGCGAGTATTTGGTCCCAAGTAGATTCACAAGCGCAAACAGATGAAGCGACTTTGACTCGCACTTTAGCACAACAACGGTGCATTCCAGGATAATCGCGGACACAATACCTTGACAAACATGGATGAATATACGGTCGCGAGGCCAAGCTGCAGTGGCCACAGCCGCATGGCACACAGAGTGTCGCTTCCCTTGCCGACAGTCATGAAACCGTTCAGCTGCGCGATTGCAAGCCCCAGCTGTGTATGATCATCATGAGCGTGCATTAGAACGCACAAACGCACTCTGTATCGGTTCAAATCTCGCCTGCTCTCACCCCGGTCGTGGACACTGTGTTTGGCGCTAGCCTGTAAATCTGCAGGTATGCGGCAGAGCCAAGGCAGATCAAGCACGTGATGGCGGCAACAGTGAGCCCAAGTTGGACTAAGGGCTGATCAAGGTCAACAAAGTCCTCGGCGGACTTTGGGTAATCAATCGGTACGTCGTTGAAGCTGCGGTTTCCATTCCTGCGGAAACGGACGGACGAAAAAGGTTAAGCCGAGTCTAAGCAGGCGTTTTCTCGCAACCACGCACGAACCAAAAGAAGGCGGACACGTTTGGTGTAAACGTGCCCTCGCAACTCGCCTCTGGTATCGTGACAGTACCGGTTGCAATTGTGTCCGAGTCGAGCTTGTTACCACGGTGCTGCATGACGACAAAGGGACTGACGCCGGGGTCACCGTTTGCAGTGAAACGACTAAAACCGCTCAAACTATGCAAGCCATCGAAAGGCGCGAGCAAACGCGCGAGAGTCAGGTTCGACGTCAGCAAGCCGTTTGCGAGATCCTGCGCCGTCGATCCAGTGTCCTCGAGGAGCTTAACACGAAGACATATCAGCACACAGGCAGGCCAGACTGTACTGAATGACAAGAAAGGCCGAGGGAACACACCTGCTCGAACGCTATTACGAGCTTGGTAATGCTGTCATAGCCTATCATGGTTGCCAGCGCAGGACTGCTATTTGTTCCAGGATCGTCGTAGAAGAAGCTCGAGGGGTAGTTTTGCTTTGTTGGATCGGTCTGCGTGGCGCTGATTTCCGTGTACGACGCGAGATCGTTCGAAAGCGTCCAGCTAACCATTGATTGAAAGCGAGGCCGCCAGGCCTGGAAGTATGGGTCGCTGAAGAACGGCCCGGTGGGTGGAGAGATGAAGATGGCGCCCCTAAGCAACATAGGATCAACCTTGGTGTCTGTTGGTCGAACAAAGCGGCGTCAGCACAGAGAGAAGAAGTACTCAACTTTGGACTCCTTTGACTTGCCCCACCGCGATTGCAGGCTCGCGTCGTTGATCATGGTCGAGTACATCGCCCAAACTGTCGAGCAGACCAAATTGACATCAGCAGCTGCGGTCATCCAAAATGGGACGAAGTGGCGCGACTCGGCGCACCGTAGTCAGGGCCGATGCGGCCCGTGCGGTTCGCGGCCATGACCATGTCCACAGTAAAAATCGACTGCACGAGACACAGAATAATACGCAAACCATTCGCCTTGAGAAACACAAACGAGTCTGCTATCTGCGGATAGTAAAGGTCCGATACTGCCTTGTTGTACGTGGCAACTTTGATGCTGGAAACGATGTTGATGCCTTGAGAAGGAAAATAGCTTATAGCGACGGCGACGGCACCGGGATACACTCCGCTTGAGGCATACAACGCCGCGATCTTGCTCCAGCCAAAGTATCTGAAGATGGCTGCCATTCCGACAAATCGCTGCTGCATGCTGAGCTTGAAGCGATAGAATAGCGGGTATCTGTTGATCAAGCGGCCAGCTCAGCAGTTGAGTCGAATAGAACGTCTTGAGTGTGCGGGAAGGGCAGTGCCGACCCACATGCGCTTGGTACTCAGTGGCATTCCTCCAGCGTTTGTTGTACAGTGCGGCAACTAATCGATCGAGAGGTCAGCATCCGCCACTCGTTGTCCATCGACTTGACAGATGGTGTCACTTGATGACTTGCCTTTGGGCAGACCAGGCTTATCGCCTGTGTGGTGGAACTCCAGCTACCGCTTATAACGAACGCAGGCTTGATGGTATCACAAAGCCAGACGGCGTCGTCATACGCAGCAGCGATCTGAGTGTCGCCAGACGCGACCGTGATGCGGCGCAGCTGCAATGTCGCGTCGCGTAGGACGCTGGTCGAGTTGTTGGCCTCCCAGACTGCCATGCGTGCGCCTACACGACAGCGGGCGTGGTTGCAAGCGGATGCGCCACGTTCAGTCACGGGGTGGGGCGTGAGTGGGTCAGGATGCTGCGAGCTTGATAAGTTCGCCCCGCAACATGCGCGAACCGCCCGGTCCACGAGCGCCAGCTTTCAAGACGCACCGAGCAGCGACTGGTCGCCAAGGTAGAGCGTGTAGTCGGACACGACCGCAAGGGTCAAGGTGGCGAAGCTCTTGTTTGCGGGCCGCACCCCCAGCACCGCGACCGTCGCGAGTAGCGTTGCGTGCGAGACAGCGACAAGGATTGCGTGAGCTCGCATCGGCAGCTTGCTGGATATGGGCAGAGACAGGACGACATGTTTCGATCAGAGTTGGCTTGATTCCCGGCTCGGAATGAACCAATTGCTGCGCTCGTCGAGCGCCGGGATTCCCGTGGACGAGCGTGCGCTCATCAAGCACTCCGGAGGGCCGAGGAGCATGGCCACGCGCAAGCCCGGCGGCAGGCATCGTCGATTCATCTTTCCCAGTTTCTCCGCATCATGGTCACCGCCTGGTTCTACGCCGACTCTGATGCCGACCCCCGCGAGCCGCACCAGTACGAGCCCAACCGCGAGGTGTCGCTGGACGAGCTTGCGCGCCTCGGCGTCCTGCACTGGACGTTCGACCCGGACACGGAGCTCGACAAGGTCAACGAGCTGGCGGCCCAGCGCAAGTACGTCAGCCGCGACGAGGTGCGCCGCGCTTGTTTTGGGCCTCGAAGCACCCTGCCGCGCCGCGCCGCAGCCGGTGCACAGGCGTCTGCCTGGCCTGCTGCACCTGCCTGCTGCCTGCGGCGGGCCGCGCCGCCGCCTGCCTGCTGCGGGCACGCCGTGTGTCTGACCCGCGGGCGCCGTGCAGGTCAACATTGCCCGCGACACGCTGCCCAACTACGACGAGAAGCTCAAGACGTTCTTCACCGAGTGCGTCCTCCGCCGTCCTCCGTTGCCGCCCGCCCGCACTCCGCCGCCCTCCTGCCCGCGGACCGGGCGGCATCGGCTCGCTCGCGCCTCGCCCGCACCTCGCACCCCGCAGCGTCGTGTCTCTGGCGCTGACCAGCTCGCCTGCGATGCACCGCCTCGCGCACCCTCTCCGCAACCTGCTCGTGCCGGCGCCGGCAGGCACATCCACGACGACGAGGAGATCCGCTATATCCTTGCCGGATCGGGCTACTTTGACGTCCGCGACGAGCAGGACCGCTGGGTGCGCATCAACACCAAGAAGGGCGACATGATCATCCTGGTGCGGGGGTGTCTCTGGCGGCTGCCGGGTGTCTTGCGGTGCGCTGATCTCTCGCTGTCCCCAGCCCGCGGGCAGCTACCACCGCTTCATCCTCGACACGAACAACTACCTCAAGGCCATGCGCCTGTTCAAGGAGGTGGGCGGCATCCGCATCCGCCTCCGCCTCGGCTCGGGTCGGCGATGGTGCGATTTTCGCCGCCGCTGACGACTGCGCCGCAGGACCCCAAGTGGACGCCCATCAACCGCTCCGAGGAGACGGACAAGCACGAGCGCCGCGTCGAGTACCTCGAGGCGCTCAAGAAGGCCGCCGCGCCGGCCGCCGCTGCCGTCGGTAAGCGCGCCTCGCCCGAGTCCGACGCCGCCGACGCCGCGCCGGCCGAGACGGCCGATCTGCCTGCGGCCAAGAAGCTCAAGGATGAGGCCGCGGCCCCGGCTGCGGGCGCCGCCGATGCGCAGAGTGAGCCCGCGACAGCGACGGCCGCCGAGTAAGGCCACCGCCCTCCCCCTGCCCCGCCCGTGCACCAGCGGGGAGAGCACGGAAATGAAGATTGCTTTTGCGTTCATTTCTTGGGCGGTGGTGCGTCTGCCTTGTGCTCGCCGCCCCCCTTGGAGCCGCCACCTGTCTCGGCCTTGGCCGCTGCCTCGAGGCGGTTCTTGATGTCGCGCGACGACTCCTTGGGCATCCCCGTCGGCTTCAGATCCCGCTGCGGGTCTGCCGGCGCCGCGTCCTTGGCCGGCGCCGCCTTGAGATGCGCCGTGGGGTCCTTGCTGAGCGCGGGACGCGTGCTCGGCGCCTCGGCGGCCTTGTCGCGCTGGATCGAGCTTGCGCGGTCCTTGAACGAGCCCTGGCGCTTGAGGCGGCCGACGGCGCCTTGCTCCGCCGTCTGGAACGACTTGTCCTTGAGATGCAGCGTCGACGTCTCGCGTGTGACCTGCTTGCTCGGCGCCGGCCCGTCGCGGTCGTCGCCGCCGCCAGATCCGGCCACCTCGGCGATCGAGTTCTCTCCGCGGCCGCGCCGCTGTCGGGGTGCAGGCGCTGCCGCCGCGTCGCCGCCGCCAAACGCCTTGCCTGTGCGAATCGCCGATATGAGATCGTCGAGCCCGCCGTCCTTGCCAACGGCCTCGCTCTTGGGGCCGATCGACTCGCGCCGCTTGCGCCGGCGATCCTCGTTGGCCTTGCAACGCGCGTGAGCCGCAGCGTCAGCAACATGAACATTGACCAGCACGCACGTTCCGCAAGCAATAACGGCGGGGTACAGTCACCTTCTTGGCCTCCTCGCGCTTCTTGAGCTCGAGCTCCTTGGCTATCGCCTTCTCGTTCTCGGTCTTGGCCGCAACGTACGCCTTGGTGAACTTGTCGAAGATGCCGAAAAAGTCCTCGGGCGTCGTCTGCGGGTCCTCGCCGTATAGATTGATGGCCTTTTCAAACTCCTTCTCGGCCGTCTTGAACCGCTCGTTGAGGCTCTCGTAGATCTTGGTCGCCTTCTCCAAAAAGTCGGTCATGATGTCCTCGAACCGGACATTGAGCTGCGCCGACGTCACCGACGACGCAGAGGCCACCGACTTCATCGACGCGTTCGACTTCTTTTCCTTGACGCCTTTCTCCTCGTTGGCCTTGTGGTGCTTCTCGTTCTCCTTTTGCAAAATCTTGAGCAGAGCTTCGAGGCCCTTGAGGTTCTCGCGGATCGTCATCAGGCTCTGGCGAATCTGCGGGATGGTCACTGGCAAGACGCGGCCGTCAGCGCGGGCTCCGTTGCCGCACTCTCAGATGTGCTTGTGAGAAACACACCTTTACAACCCTCTTCGACGTGGATTAGGTCCTTCTCAAAGCCCTCGATCTCCGGGAACTTTCGGCCAATGAGCTCGGCAAGGTAGTGCAGCAGCGTGTGCTTGCGGCCTTGGATCGTCGACTTGGTATCGACCATCTGCACCGGAGCGCGCATGTCTCAGATCCCATCGGCGCATCTGTCCCAGCAAGCACCATCAACGCACCTTCAGCAGACTGCCGAGCTTGAAGCCATATGCGCCACCACGCGCACCCGCGTTGAGGTAGTTGCCCAGAGCCAGCACAACCTGCCGCACAAGGCGTCAGACGCCCCGTCTCACTGCAGTCAGAGTGAGCCCGCCAGTGGCGGATGCGAACCTTGAGTAACTCTGCAATCTTTTTGCTCTGAATGACGTCCTCGCTTGCCTTTTGCAAGCCACGAATCAATGTCTCCGCGTCATCCTCGTACTCGGGGAAGCAGCTCTTGAAGTGCATGGCCTTGAGCTTGTGCTCGTAGTTGGTGATCTCACTGATCTCGTACATGAAGCGCTCGGCGCTTGCTAGGTTTGGTACATCGTCCTCGGTGTATTGCTTGAGCGCCATCATCTCCTCGTCGGTGGGAATGAACTTGAGCAGCTCGGCAAGCACAAAGCGCGGCAGCGTGGTCTGGTCGACGCTGAGAATCGCGCGCTTTATCAGCCGAGGATCCAGCTTGACGGCTTTGAGCATGATGTCTGCGATCCAGTTGCAACGAGCAGTGAGTCCATCCGGCTACGCGCGTGTTCATGGGTCGCAGCTACAACGGCGGTTGGATACTCACTGCAGTTTTGCGATCTCTTGCCGTCCAAGAACGTGATTTCCTTGTTCGCGACTGCACAATCGCCGGGCATGCAGTCAGCAGCCAACACAACGCTGTCGCGAGCAAACCCAGCAGGAAGCCTTACTATCCTCCTTGCTTGCCGACGCAGACTCTGTGGCCTTGGTCTCTCTCGCCGCAAACATGTCCTCAAACTCCTTGTACACGTCGCCACGCAGCTTTTTGTGGATCTCGTCGTCGTCGATATTGGCCCAGATCGTCTCCTTGACTTTGGCGGGCGGGATCTTTGTCCAGTTGAACGATTTGAGCGGCTTCGACGAGAGATTGGTCTGCTTGCCGCGCGCCGCCTGGGCAGCGTATCCATATCCACCAAAGCTTGGCGGTGGCGGCGCGCCGAACCCAGGCGGAGGCGGCGGAGGCGGCGGTGCAAGGCCTGCCGGCGCAGATGGCTGTGACTGCGCCGTCGGATCGTGGCTGCCCGGCTGCGCAAACATGTCAGCGCACGATATGCGGACATCTGATATGCCAGATAGTCCGACCTTTGGCGCTGCACCGACGATCGTCTGGAACTTGTTGAGTAGCTTTTCGCCATCCTCGGCAGATGAAATCTTCTCCTTGAGCAGATTCTCGAGCTCCTTGACCTGGCGCTGTGCATTCATGAGCTTCATCTTGACCTCATCGCCGGCAGGCTCGCCCGCTAAAAAGCCGCACGCGCCAAGACCAGTGCGTCAGAAAGGCAGTTTGAGCGACAATTACCAGACAGAAGGCAATGCGCACCTTTGGTCAAGCTGTTGATTTCCTTCTCAAGTCGCTTAGACTTTTCGAGCTGCTTCTGGTACTTTTCCTCCTGCTCCCGTAGGATCTCGGCGCTGGTCATGTCGCCGACGAGGTGCCGCATATCGAGCGCAGCGATGGCGGCCATGGGGTCGGGGTCTTCTCCCTGGCGCTGCAGCACAATCTGCTGGACAACCTTGTCGATCACCATCATGTATCGAAGGCTGGACGAGGGCAAATGCGTGTCAGGATGTACGCAAGGCCGCAGTGCGTCCGGGTTTGCGCACGCACCGCTCGATCGGGTTGGACGGCAGCAGCGTGAGGTGCTGCAGCAGCGATCGGAACTGGGTCTGTGACGATGAGACCTTGGACGACTCGACCAGGTTCTTGGACAGCTCGTCGACGTCGTCCTTGTTGAAAGGCGAGTGCCCGATGCGCTCGAACCATGCCTGCTCGTCTGCCTCGTTGGCGCGGATGAAGACGTCAATCTGCGTTTGCAGCAAGTCGTTCTCGAGGTGGGAGATGCGCTACTCGGGGGGAACCAGAGGACAGGAGCGCGTCCGAGATGGCCGAGCGGTCGAACGGCCGGAGCGGCGACAGCGCAGTCAGCGCCGCTGACGGCTTGAGCAGTAGCTTCAAGGTGGCAGAGGCACCCACGTCAATGAGCTGCATCAAGCCGAGCTGGATGAACTCTGAGCGCATGTGCATGCGGAACTCGAGGGCGACGCCTGGACCACCGCAAATGACGGCGTTGATGAACGACATACTTGCGACCTGCGATGGCGGTCAAGGAGGGCGAGCGAGGTAGGCGTGTGAATTTTCTCTGCGCGCAAGCTCCGTCGGATGCGCACGGTGACAGGACGGGTGGGAAACGCACCTGCAGCTCCTTCTCGAGCGGCGTCATGCCGCGACAGCTCTGCCACAACGAGTAGACCACGGTCTCGAAGCGGAAGCGCGTGTTGGCGATCTCGCTCAGGGCATCCATGGCTTGCAGCACCGAGCCGTGGCCACCGGGGATCAGGCACACGGCGCCAAAGATCTCGAGGACGAGCGCGCGAGTGCGCGGCGACGGCGACCGCAGCGACAGAGCAATGACGTTGAGCGCATCCTCGGTGTCGAGAACCGACGAAAGACCAATCTGCAGGATGCGCGGTTGGTGAGTGAGCAGCTGCGGCCCGCTTGTCGCACGAGACGGCGCACCTTGTTATTCATGAGTGACTTGAGGCACTTGATGTAGAGCTCCTCAAACTCATTGTGGCTAGCAAGGTATGTCGGTGTCAGCAGCTGGGCTATGTGGCAGCGGGAGCTGCAATGTGACGACCAGCGGGGCGTACATGTTGCTCGTCTCGAGCTCGTTGAGATTGTCGAGCAGCACTGCGAAGCCGCCGTGCTCGATGAAGCCGCTGATCCATCGAATCGGGCGGGAGCGCAGCGACACGACCAGGTTTGTGAGCAGCTCGCGATCAGGCCCCTCCTTGAGCTTCTGAATCTCCTGGATCTCCTGGAGGACTTCCTGCGGGCCGGCGCGGTACCGCTCGCCGAGATGCTGCAGAAGCATCATCCATTTTCTGTCGTCGGGCAGCCTGCGAAGGACTTCTTTCTTGTCCTCTGTGAGGTTGAGATCCTCCTGCATGAGGTGCGAGAGGCCGATGCGCGGGCGTCGGCCGAGCGACCAGGCAAGGAGTGCGAGCGGCACGCAGGTGGAGGCGCAGCAGATGCGATGCGTGCCCGCGGGCGGGGCGGATGTGTGGCGGGCGTGCGAGCAAGCGAGCCCGGCCGCGGTGGGTGTCGGGTTCGCGCCACGGATGAGATGCATGGCAGCGCGGGCCGTCGAGATGGCGTCCGTTTGGCGCGAGGGTTGGGTTGGGTTCGGGGACCGGCGTGGCTGGGTTAGCTTGGCGTGCCGGGATGCAGGCCCTTCTGCCGCGGATCCCTTGCGCGGTGCCGGTGCCGGCGCCGGGCGGGGAGGGGCGTGCGC
>JADGIZ010000505.1:0-12621 GCA_027604665.1 Polyrhizophydium stewartii
GACAGGGCGGTGGGCAGGCGGGCGGGTGAGGCCGCTGTTGACGCGATGCATTCAGCCAAGCGCAAGCAGTGACATCACGCTGAGACGCGCTGAGGGCGTGCGGGCGCGGGCTGGTTGGCGTCGGCAAGCAGTGGCCGCGGTAGCGGCGAGCTAGGGCCGGAGACGTTGAGCGGCGGCGGCGGTGGCGGCGGCGGCAGCGATGTCGGCAGCGATGTCGTCGTCGGTGGCAGCGGTGGCGGCGGCGGCGGCGAACGTCGTCGCGTGACGGGCACACACGGAGGTGTTGCTCACGTGTGGGCGGCATCGATGCCATCAATCTGCCTCGCCATCGATGGCGGGCGCCTGCCGTCTACCGCCCACCCGGGCGCCGGCGACGCGCCTTCGGGGTCGTGCCAGCACGGGCTCCAAGCCAGGCACGACCCGCGGAGTTACAACGCGACCGCCTGCCAGCCCATCAGGCCCGCCGCCCGTGCGAGGCCTGTCTGCTCTGAGCCGTTCGCCCGACGTGCCGCACTCCCCCCCTCGAGTCCGCGTGACGCCTCCGGCACGTGTCCGCTTGTGCCCCTGTGTCCGTTGCTTTGGCGTATAAAAGGCGGCCCGCCGCCCGTCCAACCCACCGCACCCAGCAAGGCCTATACACGCAACCTCACCACCACCGCAAGACCACCACCACCACCACCACCACCACCCACCACCAAGTTCGCACCTTTCCTCAACCATACGGATGGGCGCATATTACCAAACCCTTGTGGCCTTTGCCGCCGGCGTCGGCGGTCTCCTGTTCGGCTATGAGATCGGCGTCATCAGGTGCGTTGTTGCCACGGCCCCCTGCGGGTGGTCGCCGCCGCCTCGCTGCTCCACGCCGCCTGCCTCCACCCCACGAACCATCGCCTCGCTGCTGCCCCTGCCTGCCCGCTGGCTGCTCCCCTCTCCCGGACTCCAAGGGCGGACTGCCACCCGTCGCCTTCCCCCCGCCCTGGGAGACGCCTCGAGCCCCCAGAGTCCTCCTTGACGCCGCCTTGGCGCCTCCCATTGTCGCCTCGCCCTTGCCGCCGACGCCGCCTGCCGCCGCCTCATGCCTGCTTGTGCCTCCGCCGCATGCATGCCGCCTCCCTCGCCCACTCTCCGCCTGATGCACACTCGCTCGTCGCCCACTCGGTCGTTGCTGACGCTCGCTCGCTCGCCGTTGATGCTCGCCGCCGACTCCTCTCGCTGTGCCTGCCCGCCCACAGACAAGTCCTGTCCATGAACTCGTTCGCCGCCTACTTCGGCTACCGCTACAAGAACGCTGCCGGCGACTACAAGGACTGCACGCCCGACGAGTACTTCACGGGCTGCACCTCGTACGCCGAGGACACCACCGGCTGGGTCACCTTCACCTTCCTCATTGGCTGCGTCGGCGGCGCCCTCATTGTGTCCATGATGGCCGACGCTCTCGGCCGCAAGTACTCGATTCTTCTCGGTGGCCTGCTCTTCACGATCGGTGGCGTGCTCCAGTCCGTTGCCAACGGCCTCGGCGTCTTCTACCCCGGCCGTGTTGTTGGCGGCATCGGCGTCGGCATCATGTCCATGTCCGTCCCCCTGTACATTTCCGAGACGTCGCCCACCGCCATCCGTGGCCGCCTGACGACCGTGTACCAGCTCATGATCACCATCGGCATCTTCATTGCCTCGGTCATCAACTCCATCATCATCACCGTCGTCGACAACGCCAGCGACACCGAGTGGCGCCTCGCCCTTGGTGTCCAGATCGTCCCCGGCGCCCTTCTGCTGCTCATCATGTTCTTCATGCCCTTCTCGCCGCGCTGGCTCATCAACCGCGACCGCGACGCCGAGGCCCTCACGATCCTCGCCCGCCTCCGCAACCTGCCCGAGTCGGACCCCGCCGTCGCCGCCGAGTTCAAGGACATCCGCGACTCTGTGCACGAGGAGCGCGAGATTGGCCAGGCCAGCTGGCCCGAGCTGTTCGCCCCGGGCATCGGCAAGCGCACGTTCCTCGGCTTCTTCCTGCAGTTCTTCCAGCAGTGGACCGGCATCAACGTGATCCTGTACTACCAGTCGGACCTGTTCGCGCGCATGGGCATCGACAAGAAGGCCGCCGACATTCCGTTCACGCTCGCCAACAACTTCATCAACTTTGTCGCCACGTTCCCGGGCATGTACCTGATCGAGCGCGTCGGCCGCCGCAAGCTGCTCATCTGGGGCGGTATCATGATGGGTGTCGCGCACTGCCTGGTGTGCCTGTTCTTTGGTCTCTCGCAGCAGACGTCGGCTCTGTCGTGGCTCGCCATTGTCTCGGTTTACATTTTCCTCTTTGGCTTCGCCTCGACCTGGGGTCCCATCGTCTGGACGTACCAGTCCGAGATCTTCCCCATGCGCGTGCGCGCCAAGGGCACCGGTGTCGCCACCATGTCCAACTGGACCTGGAACGCCGTCATTGCCAAGATCACGCCCAAGATCATTGCCCGCATCAACTTCTACAACTACCTCGTCTTTGCCGCCGCGTGCTTCATCATGGCCGCGTTCACGTACGTCTTTGTGCCCGAGACCATGGGCAAGTCGCTCGAGGAGATGGACGAGATCTTTGGTGCCCCGGCTGGCGCCACCAAGAAGGACGGCGACAAGGCTATTGTCGTGTCGGCCTAAATCCCATCAAGCCCATGTTTTTCAAGGCCGCCGCAGCGCTCGGCGCAGCCAAGACCTCTTGAATCCCAACAAGTGCCCCTTTGCAGTGTCAAGGCCCGCCAGCTGCCCGCCTCCCCCTCCCCTACCGCACATTTTTTGGCCCTTGCTTTCCCGCCGCGCTGTGCCGGCTGCTCGCGTGGTGTGGCATGACAAATACATGTGCCATTTCCCGAGCCCCATACAAAACTCGCCTCATTATAACTTCATTTGACAGTAATCACATTCGACGGATCAGATGTGCCTGCGTCGTTGACGGCGACAACGTAGACGCCGTGGCCAACGGCCACGCCAACGGCAGACGCCTGAGCCGAGAACAGCGTCGCGCCGGCGGGCTTGTTGTCCAGCACGCCCGACGCGATGGCGCGCGCCGTGCCGTTGCCCGATGCAGCAACACTAAACGAGTACAGCGTGTACGAAGCCGCGCCAACCGACCCTCGCCAGCTGACGCTCAGGGTCGCCGTCGTCGTGCTGATGGCAGCCGTGAGCGCGACGGGCGTCTCGGGAGCCAGTTTCCCGACGGTCGCAAAGCCGACTGCCGATGCGACCGTGTTGGCTACCTGAGCGACCATGCTGACCACCTGCTGCTCGTCGGCGCCAAAGCCCTCGGCCGCGGGGAACCCCGGATAGTGATACGAATAGTATCCACCCGACTCGACGTGAGTGTCTGCCCGAATATCTGCAGCGTCAGCACAGGGCACAACGACGCCTGTTGCGTGCCTGCCGCCCAAACTTACAGAAGCCACCGTTGCTGGCATGCGGTCGCAGGCTCCAGCACAGCGCGCCAGACGCCGTACTCGCCACAAATGCGTCCATGAAAGCCTGCAGAACCGACGTCCGCGCGAGGCCAAACTCGCCTGCTATGAACGCCTTGCCGCTCGCCGTTGCGGTGGCAACGTCGGCTGCAAAGCGGCCCGCATAGTCCATGGGGCTCCCGCCGATTCGCGCCACGACAATCCCGACGGCGGCTGCCGACGCGGCAAGCAGCGCCAGCGTGCCGACCGTGAACGCCAAGGCCCGCGGCGCCGAGAGCCACGCTGAAACGGTGGTGTACCGCTTCGCAACGACGGCTTGCGATGCATCCTCTGCTGCGCTCTCGCCACTGGCACGCGGTGGCGATGTGTCTGGTGCCCGAAGCTCAATGGCCGCCGCCTGCGAGCGCGGCGGCGACGCCTCAAGAGTGCGCAGATCGAGGCCCGTGGTCGGCGAGGGCGATGGCAGCAGCGCGCTCGAGGACAGCTTGCCGTCGGGCGGCAGCCGCAGGATGCGCCGGCCGCACGTTGTGAGCGCCAGCGCAACGAGCACAAGGCCGACAACGATTCCGACGATGCCCATGGCCACGACGGCATACTGCGCGGGCGTGATGGACTTGAGCACAAGGCTGCTCGGCAGCCCATAATAGTGATTGGACAGGATATCGATGGGCGACGCCTGGTCCAGCACCTCGGCCGGCCAGCCATAGATCCCGAAACTGCCGTCCATCACGAGCTGCTTGGGCGCCAGCGACTTGATGTGATTGGCAATCTGCAGCGTCCATGCGGCCGGCGGCGGCGCGCTGTTGGCGGCGCCGAGCTCGTTGCCCGTCTCCCAGGCGAGGATGGCGGGCTCGTCGGCATACCTGCGGCCGGTGACGGTGTTGTTGCGCGAGAGCACAGCCGTGACCAAGGCCTTGAATCCGGCCACGATGGTCGGGTCCGAGAAGAACGCCGCCGACGCCGCCGCAGCGTCCGCCCGCCCGAGCTTGCTGTTGTACATGGCCGCAAACGACGCCGCGCCGCCCCACCACTCCCAGGCGTCGATGAGCGGCACAATCAGGCGCACGCCCCGCGCGCTCGCCGTGCTGATGGCGTTGTCAAAGTCCACAAACAGCGGCTCGTTGAGCGTGAATGCGACCGCCGACGAGCCGTACGCCGCCGGGCTCGACACCACCACGTGCCGCGTCGTGTCGTTGGCCGCCGCCGGGATGCTCAGCGTGTACGTGCGCACCACGCGACCGTTGAGCCGCCGCACGGTCTCGAGCAGGTCCAGCCGCTCCGACGCCGTCGTGCGCGCCCACCCGCCGGGCCCGTCCTCGGTCACCGTCAGGCCCGGCGTGTTGAACGAGGCAAAGCGCAGCACCGCGCCGGACGGCTCGTACAGCGTCGTGCCGCGGCGCACGACAAAGCCCGTGACGGGGGTCGGGGTGCTCATGACCGCGCAAAGTGCCGCTCGGGGTGCCGCCCGGGGTCTTGTGTTTGTTTTGGCAAACCAACTTTAATCCACGCCCGAAGCGCTTTAAAAAAATAAGAGGGTGATACACCAGCCAGGCCGCTCAGACGGCGTGGTGCGGCTGCACGGGGCCGAGCCCGTCCGAGCTGAGCGAGACCTGCGAGAGGTTGCTGTGCAGATGGTCGCGCGTGTGCGGCTCGCGCTTGTGGAACTTGAGCCCCTTTGGCTTCTCGACCGTGTGCACGCGGCGCGAGTGGGTCGAGGCGCCGTCGTCCGAGGGCGCTCTGCCGTCGCTCTTGGCGTCGGCGCTCGTCTCGCCGTCGTGCGACCCGAGCCGCTTGGCCGCCAGCCGCGTGAGCGGCGCGGCCTGCTGCGAAAAGTCGAGGAAGCTCAGCGCAACGAGCAGAATCACCGTCGCGGCCGCCATGGCCCACGCCCCGGCGAACCACGCGAGCAGCGGGAACGACACGTAGTACATGCGCATCGCCATCGTGTAGAACATCGACCCGCGGTTCATCATGTCGCCCACGCTGTCCGCGTCCAGGTGCTCGTACGCCACCGCGGCCTTCGCGTTGAGCTTCTGCAGCTCCTCCTCGGTCACGTTGACGTTGACCGTCATGGCAACGTGGTTGTAGAACCGCATCGCCTGCGTGAGAAAGAAGAAGGCGATAATCTGGGAAAGAAGGAAGCACAAGACCTGGTGCGGCGGCGTGTGTCAGTGCGTGCACGAGCCTGCGAACGCCCGCTCTGCCAGAGCCACAAACGCGCACCTTGATGCCAAAAAGCGTATTGTTGGTGAACGCAAACAGCGACGCCGACGACGGCTCGCTTCCCTTGCCGAGGTTGCTCAAGAAGGCAACGACGCCAAAGATGATGGCGACCGACGTCGTGGCGAGCAGCGAGGCCGCCATGATGTAGTTGCGCAGCGTCTGCACGGCGAGAATCTCCTCCTTGCGGTACATGATGGCGGCGATCCAGAGGCGTCTTGCGCCGTGGCCGCATCGACGCATGGCGGGGGGGTGGTTTGGGGGGCCGGGGCGGTCGCCACGATCGCGCCGAGCCACCATCGATCGCGGATGTGGGGTCGAAGGAGGCAGAAAAAGTTATGCCGAGTCAGCAGGGTCATGGGATGTGGGGTCGCCTGGCGGGCGACAGCGAGCCGGCCGGCGCGGCCCGGGGAGGGGGGCGGCCGGCCGGGCGGCGCGACGATCGGGGCGAGCGTGCGCGGCGCGGGCGAGGCGCCGCACGGCCTGCTGCAGCCGCGCAGCGGGCCGGCGGCCCCTCCAAGTCCCGCGCCATGCGCGCGCCAAGGGAAGCCGCTGCGGCGTCCCGGGAGATGGCGGCGGCGAAAGCGCACCTTGCGGCCGCAGCGAGGCCGTAGACGGTGCGCTCGGGGTGCCGGCGCACCTGCCGCGCAAGCCACAGGTGGTACGCCCCGAGCGCGGCGGCAGACACGGGCGCAACGACAGCGTCGGGGATATAAGCGGGGTCCATGTCGCGGTGTTGTGGGGAAAGATGTGGGGCAGCCCGTCTTCAAATTCATAACCGGAACAACTGCGGAATATCTGCGGAACATCCCCGGCCAAGTCCGCTCCGCCAGCATCCACGCGGAGAACAGGCGCGGGGAGGAACGGGCGGCTTGGTCGGGGTACAGGCGGCTGCCGCGTCCTGCGGCCGAGCGGCGGCTGGCCCGTCAGGCTCGAGCCCGCCGACGCGATTTTCGAGCGCTTTGCCCTCGAGGCGGACCGAGATGGCGACGCGGGCGGCCATCCAGGCCAACGACCAGGACGTCAACGATGGCATGGGTGCGTCTGCAGCCACACCGCGCGTCACTAGCAGTGAGCGCATCGGCATACCTCACTCGTCCTGCTGCTGACCGCGCACTCCGCGCACCCCGCGCATCCGCCGCATCCGAGCAGCCGAGATCGAGCTGCAGAAGCTGCAGCGGCAGTACCGCATCATGGAGGGCGACCGCAAGGCGTACAGCGAGGAGTCGCGCATCCTCATCGGCAAGCAGCGGTGAGCGCCGCATCTCGTGCCGCGGCAGTAGGCCTCGCACCATTGCTGACCCCGACCTGCCTCTTCCAACACACGCTCCACGCCCGCTCGCTCGCGCGTCTGTCGGCAGCGCGACCATCGAAAAGCTCAAGAAAGACAATGGCCATTTGCAGGACGAGCTGCGCTTGCTCGAGCAGCGCAACGAGGACCGCAAAAAGAACGGCATCCAGAGCAAAAAGGCCGAGACCATGGCCGAGCAGGCAGGCAAGCAGACATCCATCTCCCGCGCACCACTATGACCTCGCTCAGCATGCTGACCCCCTCGCTCGCGTCCGCATCACCACCACGCCGCCAGAAACCTTGCAGCGCCGCATCCGCCAGATTCTGGGTCAGGTCGCCGAGCTCGATCAACAGACCGCCCAAATGTACGACGAGATCGACGTGCAGCGGTCCAAGCTTGGAGGCGTCAATGCGGCCCGCCAAAACAACGACGCAATCGACAAGCAGGTCCGCGTGCTCGAGAACCGCTTGGACAAGGTCAGCATGCTGTTGCCGCAAGCGTCAACCGCCAGCATCGCAAACCTGCACTAACATTATCTTGCTTTGCACAGGCCCTTGTCAAGTTCAACAAGGCGCTTGCCGTCAACAAGCGCCTTCGGGCCATCATCGACAACCTCCGCCGCGAGCGGCTCGTATTCGACAACATTTACCACAAGTTTGAGCGCGAGCTCATTGAGCAAAAGAAGCAAATGGCGGACATTATCGAAATGAGCAATGCTGCATATGAAGCGCGGTGGGTTGCCGAGTCTCACTCGCCCTCTGCCGCCCGCCAGACGGCCCCGCTGACGTAGCCGATCGTGGATCCACACAGCGACGAGGCGCAGACCAAGATTATTGTGTTGCGCGAAAAGGCCGAGAAAGAGTATCAGTCGTACATCCAAGAGATCAAGGAGCTCGACCGCACGCTCGAGCAGGACCGCCGCCTCAAGGAGTTCATGGCCACCAAGATCTCGGACCGCTCCGAGCGCGCCGATGGCATCCGCGATGGCGAGAAGAAGGGCGACAAAGATGCCCTGGGCGGCACAAAGTTTCCCTCGCAAGAGAGCCTGCGCGTCTCGCTCGACACGTACGAAAACGCCTTCTCCGAGATCCGCAAGGTCACGGGCATCTCGGACATTGGCGAGCTCGTACAGCGCTTCAAGGCTGTCGAGGACCAAAACTTTTCGCTCTTCAACTATGTCAACGAGATCAACAACGAGATCGAAATGCATGCCGAAGAGATGGTCGAGATCCAGCGTAAGATCGATGCCATGAAGATCGAGGCCGTCACCGCCGAGGAGGAGCGAAAGAAAGTCATGCGCAAGCTCGAGGTGCGTATGCTCCCCCGCTGAGAGTCACGGCCTCAAGCCGCAGGGCTGACCGCTTCGCATTCCGCCCATGCAGGAGGCGCACAGCCAGTCGTGCGAGAAGGCCATGGGATACGAGCGACAGTACAACGACACAATGGCCATCATGAGCGAGCTGCGCATCGGAATCGAGGGTCTCATCGCCGCGTTCCAGGCTGCGGCCAAGCAGCGGCCGCCTTCGTCGTCCATGGGTGCAGATGGTGCGCTGGGAGACATGGCAGCCTCGATCAAGGATATTGCCGGCGGCGAGCCCGGCTCCGGACCCGACTCTGCGCCCGCAGCCCACGACGGCTCGCACGGCAATGTTGCATCGGACGACGGCGAGGCTGCCTCCCAGCCAAGCGACGGAGCCGGCGACGGAGGAGCAGCCGGCACAACGGACGAAGGCCGGTCATCGAGCGACGACGTGTCCTCGCAAGCGCACGATGTCACCAAGGAGGACGGCGACGCGGCAAGCGGACAGCACCAGCAGCCGTCCTCGTCGACGCAGCAGCAGGCCGGATCCGACCGCCAGGCGCCGCAGTCGGCGTCGCACGCCACGCAGGCCAAGCGGCCCGAGCGCGTGCGCGCTCACCTCGAGTTCAACCTGCCCTCCGAGAGCATCGGCTCGCACGGAGTGACCGAGTCCAACTTGCTGCAGTTCCTTGGCCTCATTGAGCAAAAGTCCAACGAGTTGCTCACTCTCAACTACATCATCAACGCCCCGAAAAAGGCTGTTCCCCAGATCGCCGGGATGGAGGGCCAGGAAGGTGCCATCTCGCTCATTGGTGCCGGAGGCGTCGCCGGCCTGCTCGGACAAGGCCCTGGTGCCCCGATCGGCACGCTCACGATTGTCGCCCCCAGCACTGGGTATGGGACACCCCTGGTTTTCCTGGCTGCGTGTTGTCCCTCGAAATACTGACCCTCGCGTTGCCATCAGCGACGACCACGACTCGGCCGACAACCTGTCAGAGGAGGAGGATCGCCCTCTCACGCGCGACGAGCTCAAGCTCAAGACATTGCGCGGCGTGGGTGCCTTGGTTTGCCTGCCTGCCGCGTTCGTCGGCGCTGAAATGCCTGTCGCTGACGCCTGTCCCTCGACGACTTGCCTGTTTCGCAGCTCAACAAGCGAGAGAAGACTGCCACGCCGGGCCACAAGGCGCAGGCGGCCAAAACCAAGCGCAAGGCTGCCTCCAACGCCAAATAGGCTGCCAGGCCATTCCGCGCCTCAGACCGCCGTCACGCCTGATGCTTGCCTCCTGCAGCTCACGCATACGGCCAAGAAGCACATGGTCAATGAATTCCATAACAGTAACAGCGCGCTTGAAGCGAGCGCGCATCAAAGGAACGGTTTGAGGGTCACGTCGAAAAGTACGTTTCTGCTTGCGAAAACTGGCGCAGATGCACGCCGCCTTCGCGCAGCAGCGCGGCGGTCATCGAGTCCATGCCGTACTCCTGGGCATAAACGACCTCGTGAACTCCCATCTGTACAATCTTTTTGGCGCAGCCGAGGCACTGGTCGAAAGAGTCAGTCTCACCACAGAATGCGCACGCCAGATACGACGCAACTCACCGGGCACGTGTTACAGTATAGAATGGTGTGTCCAGAGCGGATGCGCTCGCGGCCGGCCTCGAGAAGGGCGTTCTGCACATCCCACTCCTATCAGCCCACATTCCCAAAGCCGAGCCAGGCACAATGCTGCTCCAACCTCCTCGGCGTGCAGACACAAGCAGGTATCGAGCTGCGATCCGCAGCGCGCATTGTCGTTGCACCGCCCGCAACCGCCTTCGTTGCAGTTGCGCACGCCACGCGGCGTTCCGTTGTATCCCGTCGCCACCACCCGCCGGTCGCTGACGAGCAGACACCCGACCCGACGCTTCATGCAGTTGCTGCGTTGCGCCGCCAGGTCGCACAGGCTCATGAAGTAGGCGTCCCACGAGGGCCGCGTGCGGCCAGCGTCCAGCAGCCCCGCGCGCTCGATCGTCGCATGCAGCCCCTGCAGGCCGTCCGTTTGTCCGTCGCCGCCGCCGTTGATGATCCGGACGTGGCACCCGGTGAGCACAGAGTGCAGCGACTGCCCGCTGCCGCCGGTGCTGAACATGCGCTCGTCTTCGAGGCGCAGGAAGGCGGCCGCACCGGCCGCCCCGTCCGACGTCTGCTGCTGCTGCTTCTGCCGCGCGAGCCACCGCTGCAGCCGCACCGAGCTCGGTGCCTCGACTCCGACGAGAAGAAAGAACGGCCGCTTGCGCACCACATCCCACCTGGGGATGGTGTCGATGCGGTTGACAACGTGCCGGCCGCGCCAGTGGTGCGTCGCATAGTCGCACAGCTCCGCGATGGTCGCAAACGTCCTTGTGCCGCCAAAGGCGTCCTGCGCACGCCTGGCCAACGCGGCCACGTCGGTCTCGTCGCTCCCATCCAGTTCGGACACCGTTCCGGGCGTCAGGCTCGAGGCGTCCACCAGGTCGGCCTCGTGCGCCGCCGAGCCGTTCACCGCCGTCGCCGCCCCCACGACACACAGCTGTGTGAATCCGTGCCTCTCGACGAGGTACCGCACGACCTCGCTCTTGCCGGCGCACACTGGCCCAACGACGCCGACGAGCATTGTGCGGCAAAAGAGTTGGTCGTCGCCTCACGAGCCAAGGAATCCCGCGGCACCAATGCAGACAAGGGAATGGACTGCGCGGTGGCTCTGGATACAGAATCCGAGCGAATCAAAGAAGGGCGGAATCTGACACGGATCTCTGGTACAAGTGTATTCCTGTCCCCCAGCCGCATTCGCTTTGCTGGGAGGCGAGTTGAAGCCGAATGATCGAGGCACGAATTCCTGCGGCGCGCGGCCATCTACGTCTCACAGGTCTCGGGTCTGACTGCTGCCGCCGGCCGTCCTACGCGCCTCTCTGCTCGACGGATCGGCTTGCCGAGCCGCAACGCCATCATTATCAGACTTGGTTGTTTCGATCGATGCATTGGACGTCGACGGAAGTTGTGTGCTCGACAGTGCGGTCTTGTCGATCGGCTCGAAGCCGCTCTTGCTTGCCGTCGGTGAGACGGCAGTACCGTCGGGCGAGATCAGCTGGCGCAGCGCAATGGCCTCGAGGCGTGTCAGCGTGTCAACTCGCTGTGTTCTGCCGCTGGTTGCGTTCATGTCCTCGAGCGTGGCTTCCACGTCGGCTCCCAGATGCCAGTTGTCGATGCCGACGCTGGCGACGTATTCCTTTGGCATCTTGTTGCGGAAGATCATGACCACGCGCTCGAACATGATTGTCTCGGCGCTCTGCGGCGGGCCGACTCAGAAAGTCAGCGTCGCTGACTCTAAGCCGCGCGTCCCTCCTGCGACACGGCAGCCGGCTCACCATATGCATTCCAAAGAGTGCCAGGCTGATTTCCAACAAGGCATCGATTGTAATGACCATGCCCTTGCTCTGGCCCGAGGTGATCAAGGATGAAGCCATGAAGAACGAGAGCCCGGCAAAATCAAGAACGATGATGAAAGCAATGAGTCCCTGTAGCGGACGCACGCACTCCTTGCCAAGCGTCGCCAGCGCCATGGCCTCGCGGTCCATTTGGATTCGCTGCGTGGTGTTGCGCCGAACGCTGACAAGAAGATATGTGTTGAGCGCGATGCCGCATGCGCCAACGAGTAGCGTGTAGATGCCAAACGAAACCATGCCGACCTTCAAGATGTGCTTGTGTCAACGTCATCCGCTTTTTTGCGCTTCAGTGCATGCTCTCTCACTCTCGTCCGAGACTTACTATTCCGAGTTGCTTTGTGGTACTAAAACCAGGTGCCCACCCATCCAGGTAGAGGTGGTAACTGCAAGTCAGATGCACCACGATGATAGCAAGCCGCACCCACAACAGCCTGGTCTGCTCTAGCCACGAGAGCCGAATCAGACTGCCCTGGAACACAGCGGCAACCTCGACTTGCAGCAGGTTGAGGCCGACTGTGCTCAACGCCATCCAAACGTTGCGAACCGTGAATAAGGCGTCGATTGGCGGCGTCAAGTGCACTCGAGTTGCCTCGGCAACCTGGAGCGCGAGCGCCAGCACGTTGACTCCGATGAGGGCCGTAGTTGCGACTGAGAAGCCGCGAGCCGCGCCGCGGTGGATGAAGAAGGCCGCTGCGCACGCGGAGACGAGAATCGCAGCCACGGCGAGCACCACGGCCGCCGTGACGACGCCGTCGCTGCCGAACAACGACAGCGGCACGAATGCCGGAGCCGACGCGTCGGTGGAGCTCGCGGCGAGGGAGAGCGTCGCCCAGTCGGCTGACGGGTCGGCTGCGGTCATTGCGAGGTGGGTGGTTGAGAGCGAGGACCTGGAGGCCGGGGGGGGGTGCAATGC
>JADGIZ010000506.1:0-12606 GCA_027604665.1 Polyrhizophydium stewartii
GTGTCAAGGACGAGTCGGTCGGGCGTCAGCGCTCGGCGGCTGCAGGGGGCCGCCCCCTCCAGTGCGGGCAGTCCGTGGGTCAGAGGCTGCGGCGGGGGCTGCGGCAGGGGCTGCGGCGGAGGCTGCGGCCGCGCAGTGGTTGTGCGCCGCACCGGCCCCCGCCTCCGCCGCGCACAGCGTCGGCGCCTCGCGCTCAGGAAACACCGCAGGCAGCGGCAGTCGGCAGACAGCGGCACGCACCCTGGAACTGGTCGGCGGCGCCGGGCTGGCCGTTGTTGTCGACGAGGCCGTTGTAGACGCACTGGTTGAAGGTGGCGACGTTGGCGCCGATGGTGCAGGTGGCAGCGAGGGCCGACTGCGCGGCGGCAAGGACGGCGAGAGCGGCGACGGCGAGCATGGATGGCGTTTCTGGCGGAAACCCTGAGAAACGGAGACACAGACAGGGCATGTCGTTGACACAATTCATTACAGCGGGGTCTCGTCCGCTCGCACGCAGCCCCACCCCCACAGCCTGCCGGCGCGGCCGGCTCGCGGCCGCGGTCAGGCGGCCGCCTTGTCCGCTGTGTTTGCGGGCTTGACGACGCCAAAGTCCATCAAGAGCTTGCTGACGAGGACCACAAACGCCAGGGCAATCTGGGGCCGCCAGCGTGAGCCGCCGCGCGATGGCGCCAGCAACAACACCGCGGACGCACCTGCACCATGATTGGAATGGCGCCGGCCCATGCGCTCAGCAGGAGCAGGTACACGAGCGTGAACGAAAGGCCGATGATGTACGACAGGATCCACAGCATCGACACGTCCTTGGCCGACTGTCGGCCGTCGAGGCGGCCCGCCGCGGCATGGCGTCGCGTGGCGGCGGCCGCAGCGGCACAGCACCGTCAGCAGGCCGGAGACGCCGCAGCCAGGCAGCGGCCGCACGAGGCGCCGGCCGCGGCGACGTGACGCACCCTGTTCTGCCACATGACGACCAGCTGCGGGATGGCGCAGAGCGACAGGAACACGCCGCCCACGTATGCGAAGATGTCGGCCGTCGAAGTCATGGGTCTGTCCGGTGTGCGGGTGTCGGGGAGCGTGCGTCGCGGGGCGGGAGCGTCAAGGTCCAGCACGCGGGCGGGGAACAGAACGTGGATTGCAGGCCCCACCCTGCCCGCCGCGCACGCCCACGGGCCATCGCATGCGATGGGCAGGTGCGCAGGGGTGGTCCGCCGGCATCGCTTGCGGAGGGCCGGCCCTCCAGGCTCGTCGAGGGCCAGAGACGCACCTGTTGGGAAAAGAGGGACTCGATGGCCCCAGCCTGCCGCTGGTTTTGTGCCCTCGTCGGCCGCCTCGCTCCTTAATAAATCCCTCTTCTAATCTAATCTTGGTTTTGTGCCCTCGTGACCTCCGGCCGCCATCGCATCGCCGCAGCGTCACAGAGGGACCCGCTGGCCTGCGCCGCAGCCCCACCCGGCACAATCTCGCTGCGCAGCCAATGGCGTGCTTCATTCAGAGGGAGACGACGGTGATGTCGCCGTGCTCGCTGGCTTGCGGCTTGGGCTTGACAACTCCGGCGTCCATCAGGCCTTTGCTGGCAAGCAACCCAGATCCCAGCACGAGCTGACAGACAGAGCCGTGTGTCAGCCAGCCCGCCGTCGGACTGCACGCCGCACGCTGCACGCCGCACGCTGCACGCCGCACGCTGCACGCCGCACGCTGCACGCCGCACACTGCACGCCCACATGCGCAAGGACGGCGCATCCGGCCAAGCGGCACGCACCTGCGCAATCACAGGCACCGCGCCGGCCCATGCGCTCAGCATGACCATGTAAACGAGCGTGAGGGACAGGCCGAGGAGATACGAGAGAATCCACAGCAGCGACACGCCCTCGGCAGACTGCATGCGTGCACAGGCGGTTGGGCGTGCGGGCGAATGCGTGCATCCGGTCAGCGCTCTCAGGCCAAGGAGCGACGAATGCGGCCGCAGACTCGCCAGCGCGCTCACCCTGTGCCTCCAAACAACCACCAGCTGCGGCACGATGCACAGCGACAGGAACACGCCGCCCACGTATGCGAAGATGTCCGCCGTCGACGCCATGTGCCGCGCAGCAGCCGTGCGCGCTGCATGGCGCCGCCCGTCAGCCCACCACCGCCCCACTGCCCGGCCGTCGCACCTCGTTGCCGCCCGTGAATCCGGGTCCCACCTGGCCGTCGCTTCGGAGAAGCTCCCAGGGTGTCGCTCGTCCTGATATTCACCCCGCCGGGAATGCGAGTTTTGCCGAGCCACCACACCCGGCGCGACGCATCTTCCGAGCCAATCGGACCCACGGAGCCTCTGCATTCGGACACCACCGCCAGACGCACAACGTGCGCCGGCCAGATCTTCATTCCCCAGGCGCGAGCGCCCACCGCCAGCGCAGCAAGTACTCCTGCACATGGCGCTCGCAGCCCATGAGCTCGGCAACGCGCACCCAGTCAACAACATCCTTGAACCGCGCGACCTCGACCGCCCGCGCGAGCCGCTCGTCCTCCTCTGCCGCCCAGCCAAGCCGCGCTTGCCGAAAATGCTCCAGGATCAAGATACGCGAGCGCACGTTCTGCAGCGGCCGCTTCAAGCGGATCGCCAGCGCCGCGTCGCGGCTCAGCTGCGACACACCCGGGTGGTCGCGCGCCAGCTCGGTGCGCATCTGCAGCATCCGCACCTCTTCGTCCTGCGTCCACACCTGGCAAAGCGGGAAGCGGCTGCACTCAACGACCTTTTCCCATCGCACGCGCAGCTCGGACCCAAACCGCCCCGGGAAATGCTCGCGCGCAATCCGAGAAAAGTTGCCGACGACGTCGACAATGTTTTGGGCTTCCTTGACCATCGCCTGGAACAGCACCTCGTCGTCCTCACGGCTCCACAGCGCGCGCGGATGGTCGTACGGCTCAATCGCAACCCATTCGCAGATGAGCTGCAGCCGCGATCCTTCGGGAAAGTCGTCGACAAAGCTTGGCGTCTTGGTCTTGTCAAAGTAGTCACGCCCGTACTTGGCGACCCCCGCGGAGATCTTGTGCGCCATCTCTGGTGTCAAGCGGTTGCGCGTTTTGAGCAGAAACCTGGCGCGCTCCAAGATGTCGTCGACGCTGCGGTGCGGAAAGTGCTTGGCGTGTGCATACAGCCACGGATGCGCAATCACCCTGAGCTTGGGAGCAAGCTCCCTCAGAGTCGCGTCTTCTTCGGGCGTCCACGGCTGGCTCTGGGCCCGCGGCGCCATCTTCGAAAAGTGTCGAATCAGCCGCCACCGGATCTGGCTCTTGGTGATCGGATACAGCTCCTCGGAAATGATCGTTACGTCGCGGCCGTAAAACTTGATCAGATCAAACAGCTTTGTGTCGAGCTTCTCACTCCATGCGTGCGTCACGCGCGCCGTCCATATCTCGCCGCCACGGCCGGCTCGGCGACGCATGATTATCGACGGCATGTGGAGGCCCTTTGGGCCGAGATCGCTTGTGCTGACATACATGCGCTTGGGGTCGGCCTGCAGCAAGCGGAACAACTGGTTCAGCACGGTTCGCCGCCGCGAGACGGCGTGCTCGACCGTGATCTGCTTGCCCGTGCGCTCAAACTCGGAGCGCATGTCTTGTGCGATCGCAAGGCGCACCACCTGGGTGTAGTAGTATCTCAGTTGGTACCTGGTCAACCCGTGACGCTGCCCGATTTCCGCAAAAGTCAACCCGGACTTGGGGTTCTTCAGATAGTCGCACAGGTCAGGCTCGACCAATGCAGGGACGCCTTGGTTCAGCCGCATGTACCGATAGGTTTTGAGCTCGTGGAGAATGGTGTCGATGGCTGAGCCCTTTGGCGCGGACTTGAAGCGTATCGCGAACTCGGACGCACCGGGCATCCCAGCTTGCGCCATGGGCTCTGTATGCGCCTCGTGAGCAGCCTTCGGCGTCGCAGATCCGACCGCGGATTCGGCCGAATTCTCTCGCTCCAGGAGACTGGCCGTGCGAGAGGGCCTCGCCGAGGACGACTCCTCGGGCAGATCTCCTTGATTGTGCTGCATGGTCGACTCGAGCAAGATCCGCTTCACCCACTGGGAGAGCGCCTGTCGCGACTCGGCCCGTGCCGCCTGCGCATGCTCGCCCTTCAACGCAGGGACGCTGATCCAGCGGGCCGAGCCCGCAGAGATCGCTTGGAGCTGCGTTGTCCGCGGCAGTCAGAACGCTTGGCTCTTCGCACCATGCGCAAACGTGTCGGCCAACACTCACAAGCTCCTCGGATTTCTCGTCTTCGGAAGCGTCGACGTCATCCGCCGTGGTTTCTCCGTCGGAAGCTCCTGAGCCTGGTGCCTGCGTGCTCTGCGTGCTCTGCGTGCTCTGCGTGCTCTGCGTGCTCTGCGTGCTCTGCGTGCTCTGCGTGCTCTGCGTGTCGGCGGAGGCCTTGTCAGCCGTGGAGCCGGGTGGCTTTGTTGTCGAGGTCGCCGTGGTCTTGAAGCGCGAGGGTGCGGACAGCCGTAGTGCCGTGCGAGCGGCGGGTCGGCTGCTCGCGCCAGGCAGCACTGCGGCTGCGACGAGGCCACACAGGCCACGCCGGCAGGAGGTGGCGGCTGCCGCTCGCGCAGCGAGTCGGCCGAGGCCGTGCCGGCTGCCCCACACTCTGCTGCCAAGCGCGCGGGCGAGCGCGATCATGGCCGAGGCGATCAGGGCAAAGAAGTCAAGCGCCGCTCAAACTCGACGGTGTTGGTTTGGTGGCCGCTGGACGCCGTTAGAACCGAGCTGACTCCACACTGTTTATTTCGACTCGGACCACGCATGCTGGCCTTGTGTTGCACACCGACATCGCCCGCGTGCTCCATCTAAACTCCAGCAATCGTTCATTTGGCCAAACCAGCAATCGACTGCATGCCCTTGCAATGGAATGCAACGTGTGCGGGGCGACCTCGTCACGCACGCTCAGCCCTCGAAGCCAGGCAGCTCCTCGATGCTCTGCAGCGAGACGGATGTGTAGACGTGCACCTTGCCATCTCGTGTGCGAATATGCACGCTGTATGTGCCACGCTCGGTCTCGTGGTACGACTCGAGCTTGCCGCCATCCTTGACACCTGGCCCGGCAGCCGAGCGAGCCAGGGCAACGAGCACAGGCCGGCCGTACACAGATGCATCAGTCAGTGTGATGTTGTGAAAGCATATTTGAGCATAGCGCCGAGGCTTGCGGGGGCTCACAGTCGGCAAAGGACATGGCCTTGGTGTCGGCGCGCTCGTGCGGCTTGGGCGGGCGGAGCGGATCGCCCTCCTTCCACTGCGAGCGGACAGGCAGCGGCAGCCCCGACATCTCGGCGAGCTTCTGCATGCGCTCGACGCCAATGTTGGTGTAGACCATGGTCTCCCCGCCGTCCTCTTGCTGAATGTGGACGGTGAAGTTCTCGTTGTTCTTGGCGGGCGAGTCAGCACTTGCGGCTGCGTTCATCGGGGTTGCAGCCCGCGCCAGCGCCAGCGCCAGCACCGGCCGCAGAAAGCGTGTGGCGCACCTCGTGCTGGTGATACTCGACCATCTTGTATCCGGCCTCCATAGCCTCTTCGATGGTGCCGTGCTGGCGGTGGGACTGTGGAACAGACGACATGGCGATCCCTGGGGCGGCCGGTGCATGGGCGGCGCTCGCTTTAAACGACGGCCGAGCGCGCCAGCCGCAGCCGTGTGACTGCTCACACGCCGCACGGACCCGGCAGATGCAAGGAGTGATTAAGGTTTTGTTGTGCTGCAAAGTGGCTGGGAGATGGGGGTGGGTTGGCCAGACTGTAATAGAAGATATGGATCGAGAAGGAAGGGGAGGGTGTCACAATCATAAAGCACTGGGCACGTGCGATTTGAACGAGGGAAGGGTCTGCAGGCAGAGAATCAAAAGCGGGTGGTCAAGATGGATGCAACAGTGCGCCGCCTGCGCGGACGGTCGTGAGCCGCCCGCCACTCGAAAAGGACCGCTGGGCATCGACGGGCGGCAGCTGGTTTGTGGTAAAACTGGCCTTGGAGAAGGACGGCGGCATCGTGGCATCGCGAGTGTGGGCCGAGTCGGACCCGAACGGCACGCCGGAATGCGAGCGAGCACGCGAGTGCATGGCGCTGGTGCCTTCGCGGGTCTGCATGCGGCGCGGAAGCGATGGCAGCGATGGCGGCGTTTGCGGAGAGCCCGCATGCACCGGATTAGCGGATGGGAGCTGGTCGGCATCGTCCCAGATCGGCAGGAAGCGCTGCGGGTCGAATCCCGTCCATGTCTGGATCTGCTTGCGCAGGGTCGTTGAGAGCCACGACATTGATCGGCGGGTCGAGACAGAGTGCGAGTGCAGCGTCGGCGGCAGCGGCGGTGGACCAATCTCTCGCACCAAGCAGACGAGCGTCGGTTCGTCCTCGGCACCGCCGTCGGGACTGACTGGCGGCGGGCTGAGGCGGACATCGAACAGCACCCACACCTGGCGAGACGCAATAGAGTGCCGAGACGACGAGAGCATTGGCGGAGTAGCTGCAGCCGAATGGCGGCCAAAAGACTCTGGGCCTGTGTCGTAGTCTGAGCTCGACTCGTGATCGTACTCGGACGGAAATGCGGCCGACGATGCCGACGACAAGGCAGCTGGGCACGGCGGCACAAAGACAGACGACCTCCGTGATGTTGCAAACGACGGCGGGTGTGCGTGCGCGTGGGAGACGGCCGGCGTGGGGATCGCAACAGGCAGTGCCCGAGAATGCTCGAGAGAGCTGGGCGGCCGCGGGAGTGGCGGCACGGGGCTGGGAGTCGCCAGATCGTCGGGGTCGCCCGCATCGTCGGCGGCATCGGCATCGTTGGCGCCGATGCATGCGTCTGCCCAGTCCCAGGCAACGGCGAAGCGGGCGTGACCCCGCTTCCATGCCTTGGAGAGTCCGCCAACGAGCGTCGCAGTGTGCTCCGCCGGGACGAGAGCCATCACAAACTGGTTGAGCAGAGCCTGCGAGTCGAGGCCGAGGAACTTTGTGAGCGGATACGACTGCACGATGCGGCCAAAGATGTTGAGCCGCAGCGAGATATGCGAGAGCGGCACAAAGTGCGGTGAGTGCAGGTGGAAGGGGGCACCCTGCGGGGTGTCGATCGGGGCGAGGGCGGGCAGGGCGGCCGAGGCGGAGAGGCTGAGGCGGGATGCGGCGAGCGAGCGGCCCGGGGCCGAGGGCCACCTGGCGAGCGACACGTCAGGCGCGGCCGAGTGCGGCGGCGGGGCGGACAGGAACGACACGGACGTTGCGGGCGACGACGCAAGCGAAGGGGCGGCCGACGGGGCGGCCGACGGTGCGGCCGACGCAGGGGCGAGCAGATGGGCGTGGGCCAGCATGAGGCCCGAGTACTCCTCGACGAACCACACGTCGAGCAGCCGGGCAGCGGGCTTGGCGGCATCGGCGCCGGCGCCGGCGGCGTGGTGCACGTCGTCGGCGCGCAGGCGGTGCCGGCACAGGTAGACCCACTTGGCGGCCGCGGCGCCGGGCAGGCCGTGGACGAACAGCTTCTTGATGCGCACGCGGCCGAGGCCGCATGGCTGCCCGGGCGGCGCTTGCGGCGTGGCGGCGGCATGCGGCATGGCGGCGTCCGGCGGTGTGGCGGCTGCCAGTGCTGGCAAAGGCGACGGCGATGTCTGGGAGAGTGGCGTCCCGGCGGGCGACGCAGCAGCCAGCGCGGGCGATGCATGCCGGCGGCCCTCGGCGGCGGCTTCATCGTCGCCATCGCCGTCACCATCGCCGTCGCCGGGCTCGAGGTCGAAGAAGTCGGCGATACGCCGTCCTGCCAGCGCCGATGCCGCCGATCCGGCCGATGCAGCTGACGGCGCGGATGCAGCAGCGGCAGCAAGCACGGAGCCCTCGGGCCGCGCCGCGTCGGAGCCCGCGCGGCTGCGGCGAGCCGCCCGCCCGCGGCTGCCACTGTCGCCAACGTCACCGCAATGCGGCGGTGTCGCTTGCGCCGCCACATCGCTGTCACAGACGGCGGCGGGAGCGGAGGCGGCGGCGGCGGCGGCGGCGGCCGAGCCGGCCGAGCCGGACCCCGCCTGTGGCGGCAAAGCATCGCGCGGGGCCGCTCCGGCTGCGCCGGGCAGGGCGCCGTACGAGTCCGCGCCGGCCAGCACGCGCGCGGCCGCCTCGGTCGCATAGACGATGGCGCCGGTGCGGGCGTCGGTGACCACCATCGACCGCGTCGAGATCGGGCACGCCCCGACGGCATGCCCGCCCCGCCCGCGCATGCGCCGGGCCGACCCGCGCCCGTGCGTGCCGCCTCCGCCGCTGCCCGCGGCCGCTGCAGCTGCCTGCTCGTCCTCGTCGCCGGCGTCGCTTCGCATCGCCGCGCAAAGTGCCGCCGCGTTCGGCCGGCCAGTTGCCGCCCGGCCGGTCTTGCCCGCTCGCCTTTCACATGCACGAGCTGGGCGAGCAGGAGATCCAGAGCCTCTACACCTGGATTGACGAGATCCCGCTCTCGCGCCCAAAGAAGAACATATCCCGCGACTTCAGCGACGGAGGTGCGCTGCCCCTCACCGGCGACCCGACCGCAGCGCCGCCGCCGCCGCCGCCGCTGCCCGGCTCGCCGCTCCCCGACAACAGCGCCGCATCCGGCGCCAACATCGCGTCGGCCGCCGCAGCCAGATGGGCTGCCTCCACGGCGCTCCACCGGCCAGCACCCCCGAAAGTACACCCAAACGTCGCATGCTGACAGATGCCCGACGCTGTGTCATCCGCTGCCGCTCCGGCTGGCGCCGGGCTGCAGTCGCTTGCGCCGAGGTCGTCCACCACTTTGTGCCAAAGTTTGTCGACCTACACAACTACTCGCCCGCCAACTCGGTCTCGCAGAAGATCTACAACTGGACGACTCTCAACCGTGCGTCGCCGGCGAGGGCTCGAATCCTCCAAGGGCTCTTGTATCTGCCGGCCCAAATCTGCTGACACGACACACTGCTCTTGCCATTCTTCAATCTGCATTCTCTGCGGCCTTGACCGCGACTCAGAAAAGGTTTTTCGGCGCATCGGGTACTCGGTCAGCGACGACATTATCCAGTGCATCGTCAACAACAAGCCCGGATACATCGAGTATCTGCTGTTTGAGCTGCGCCAAAAGGTACGCTGATGCCGTTGTATCCGCTTCATTCAGCAATTCTGATGTGTTGACGGGTGTCGCACAGATCACTCTGTATCTTGAGCGCAAGTCGAAATCCACCTCGCAGCATCTGCACCCAACGCAGCCCAACTTCCACCACCCGGGAGCGCATCTGGGCAGCAGCCATTCCGGCGCTGCATCCACCGAGCCCTCGCGAGGTAGGCCGCTGAATGTCGCTAGTTCCGCCGACCCAACTGTATCCTGCCTGGCAGTGTCGCAGACACAATTCACACCAAGACGCTCCCCCGTTTCCCTCATTTTATTTCAATCAAACGCAGGAGGAGCAGCTCAGACAGCAGACATTTCACCCCACGGCTCATTCATGGCCGATGCAAGAATACCAGTGGTGAGGGATGCTCTCCCCGGCGTCGGCAGGCTCCCGACCGTAAGCGAGATACCCGAGATGTACAAAGGTTGGCTGCCTTGGCGCCTTGCTCGCGAGAAACAGGCGTGGGTGCCTGACATTTCCCTGGCAGGCTCCGGCTCGGCGCATCTCTCGGCGCCGCATGCCAGCAATGAAGCCAGCCGCCGCGCATCAATGGCTTCGCTGCAAGCATCGCTGTCGCCGCCAGTGCTCACGGGGAGCGCCCATGCATCCAATCAGTCACTTTACGCCTCCAGCAACGCTTACGCGGCCCTTCCCGGAAACGGATCGCCGCGCCTCTCACTCGTCTCCTCTCAGCCCGCGTCAGCAATCGGCAAATACGCTCCTCATCTCCCTCACAAAGCCGGTCCCGCACAGTACCCACTTATCCAACACGGTTCCTATCCCACTCACTCTACCACTGCGATCCATCAGCAGCCGATGGCTCACGGTTCCATCCACACAGTACCACGCCAGATGCAGCCGGGAATCTCTCCACATCAGCCGGTGTTTGTTTCTCATCCAAGTCTGGCACAGCTTCCAGCGCCGGACAAGGATATGATGCACGACTTGCAGGACACGATTAATGTAATTGCAGCGTCCTCTGTGATTTTGTGACGCTGTGAACTCTTGCCTCGGCTGACTCGTCTTGCTATTGGGGAAACGCAGATATTGCAGCTCAAAATCACAAAGCTAGAGCAGCTACTTACGCTCAAGGACCAGCGAATCCAAGAGCTCTCTCGTGGTTCGTGGCAGTGAGCTGTATCTGCTCGCTGCAGACAGCGACCTGTACACTCGTGTCCATCATCCAGCTCGCGCCATACTCAACATCGCTCACTCCCAATAGTAAACAGCCTTCTGTATCCGACGCCATGTGCGTTGAAATAGGCCGGGGTGGAGGCGAAATCCCGGCTTTATTTTACTTTGACGTCTCGCGAGGCACCTGGGCTCTGCCTTCCAGGACGCACCAAGTGCATGCGTGATGCACCAGACAGGCTGGCGTGCTGTTGGTATCGCTTCACTCGAACTTTGTACTCGCCTGCCCTCGTCTAGCTGTCCTGCATGCCTCAGCCGCACCATAAATCCATTGAGAATCTTTGCGACTCGCCAAGATGTGTGTCGCTCAGACGTGCTTCATTTGGCGGCGTCGAAGGGGGATCAACTGTATTCATGCAGAATCGATAAGCTCATGGGCGAACTCGATTTGCTTTATGTACCATACGTTCCCGCTCAGATGCGGCAGCAGCCACTTGAGAACCATGATCTGGCACTCCTTGATCGCAGGATCCATCATATCAGATGTCTCAGAAGGCAGATCGTCGCGGTCGAACCACTCAATCACAGACTCGGCGTTCTGGTCTCCGATCTCGAACGCGCCGTGCGAGCGCAGCGTCTCGCGCATGCGCCTACGGAACCACGGTGGCAAACGGCTGGCCGCCTGCCCGTCACCGGCGCAGCGAGGCATCACCAGCCGCCGGCCGCAGGTGATGGCGCCGCATCCCAGGCGGCATCGAGTGCAGGCGGGCTGCAGCAGACACAGGCAAACACGCCGTGCACATCGCTGAAGTCGAGCGCCGCAATCGACCTCACTCGCCCGCCAGTCACGCATACGGCAGAGGCACCGCTGATCCATTGCAAGTCGCTGCGACTTGCCAAGGTGCTTGCTGATCAGATGCGGCTTCATTCGGCCGTGTCGATGGGGAGGGGTCAAAGGTAGTCAGGCGATGCCGAGCAGCTCACGAGCGAGGCTGAGATCACCCTCGTGCCACTCCTGGCTCGATAAATGCTGCAGCAGCCACTTGACGACCATGATCTGGCGCTCTTTGATCGCAAGTTCCATCACATCGCCGGGAAACATTGGCAGCTCGTCGCACTCGAACCAGTCGATTACAGAATCGGCACTCTTGTTGCCGACTAGGGACATTGGGTGCGAGCTGAACATATCGGGCATACGCTTGCGGAACCACGGCAGCAAGCGAAGATGTCCACACTTGACGGCCTGTGTGACGCCCTCCGCAGTCGGGCGCACACTGGTGTTGTTGAAGATCCAGTCCAGAACCAAGATTCGGCCGCTGGCAGCTGCCTCATTAGCCACATCAACCGTGATCGCAAGAGGCGCGAGGGCGTGGATGCGCTGGATAACGATGAGCTGGCCCCACTTTGCGGCAGTCCTGGCAGCGTTGTTGATGTTGCCCTCGGAGCGATTCTTGTGCAGGAAATCGACCACGTCGGCATGGCCCCTCTTGGCGGCCGAGTCAATTGCATTGTTTGTACAGCCCTCGGTGCGATTATTGTGCAGGAATTCGATGACACCAAGGCTGCCGGTATCGGCCGCCCAATCCATCGCGTTCGTGGTGCACCCCTCGGAGCGGTTCTTGTGCAGCCACTTGACAATAGGGAGATGGCCCCTTGCAGCAGCGTGGTCCATGGCATTGGTCGTGCATCCCTCGGCTCGGTTGGCGTGCAGCCACTTGACGCAGTCGAGATGGCCGTTTTTTGCAGCGCCATCCATCACCGCGCCCGTCCAGCTGCCGTCAGGCATCCGCTCGTGCAGCCACTTGAGCATATCGAGATGTCCGGATCTCGCTGCCATGACCGCATGCTCCGACCAGAGAGTCACGACCTTGCGCTCGTGGACGAGGAGGTCCAGCATCGCAATGCTGCCGCAACGTGCTGCGTTAAGACCAATGTTACCCGGCTTGTCAAAGTCGAGCAGATCTGTCCACTCGCCGAGGATCGCGGCTTGGTCGAGGCAATCGTCAAGGAAGAATAAACGGAGAGCTACGAGGCGGGCGTGAATGCTACGAGAGCGCAGATGCCAGAAAGGCTCGTTGAGACCATAAATGTAAAACTTTCTGAACGGCAGCTTGTCGAGGTCGCCTTGCCAGTCGGTCTCAAAGACGTCTCGGAGCAGCTCCTTGAACTGCTCGAGGTTGATGTTGTTAATGTCGATGCGGCCGTTGACCCAGAGCGTCAGGATGCCGGCGTGCTTGAGGATCTTGTTCTGGATCTCAGCCGGCATGCGGTCCCACTCGTTGGTTGCGGCGGGCCGGAAGCGCACGGCGCGGGCGGCGTCGCTGGTGGTCGAGGGCGGCGGCTGCCTGGTGGTGCTGGCTGGGGCGGCGG
>JADGIZ010000507.1:0-12589 GCA_027604665.1 Polyrhizophydium stewartii
CACCCACGTAGCCCTTGCACGCCTGCCCTGCACCCGCGTGCAGCTGCCGCCTCGCCTCGCCCCTCCCCGGCGCCTCGTTCCGCTCACACCCGCGGGTGCCTCTTGTGCCCCCCTGCGGTGCCCCCGTCTTTTGCTCGGGCTCGACCCCGCAGTCGAGCTCCAGCACTTCAACCTCTTGCGCATTGTCGGCCAGGGCTCGTTTGGAAAGGTGTGCATGATGCTGCAGCCTGGCTCCAGCCCTGCTACCGCCCGTGGCGCTGACCCCACCCCGCCCGCGCCGCGCAGGTCCGCGTCGTCCAGCGCAAGGGCTCAAAGAAGATATACGCCCTCAAGTACATCGACAAGGCAAAGTGCATCCAGATGCGCGCCGTCGAAAACATCATCCAGGAGCGCAAGCTGCTCGAGGAGGTCGAGAACAACTTCATCTGGTGCGCTGCCGCTGCAACCGCCGCCGCAGCCACCATCCGGCGGTGCCGCCTGCCGCCCCTGCTGACATGGCGCCGCCATCAGCAACTTGCGATATGCGTTCCAGGACGACGAGAATTTGTTCATGGTCATCGACTTGATGCTCGGCGGCGACCTCCGCTTCCATCTCGACCGCATGGGCGTCTTCACCGAGGACATGATCCGGCTGTACACAGCCGAGATATCGTGCGGCCTCGCATATCTGCACAGCAAGCGCATTGTGCACCGAGACCTCAAGCCCGACAACAGTGCGTGCCGCCGCCGTATGCCGTGGGGTCTGCCGCTCTCGCTGATCCGTACTTTTACGCGGCAGTCGTTTTGGACGAAGACGGACACGCCCACTTGACCGACTTCAACATCGCGGTCCGCTTCCGCGAGGACAAACCGCTCACGGCCGTCGCAGGCAGCATGGCGTATATGGGTACGCGCGAGCACACGCAGACTGCGAGCGCAGGCGGTTGGCGCTGACATGTCGCCCAGCCCCGGAAATGCTCAGCAGACGAGGATACGGACCCGGTGTCGACTGGTGGAGCTTAGGAGTCATCATCTATGAGCTTGGAGTCGGCAAGGTGTGCACTGCTGTCGCTTGCAAAGCACGCCTTCGGTTACGAGTGCTGACCGCATGGTGGCAACAGCGGCCATTCCGTGCAAAGACCAACGAGGCACTCACCCAGGCCATTCTGCACGAGGAGCCGCCCTTCAGCCAATCGTTCAGCCGCCTCAGCCCCGAGTTCGGGGACTTGACGCGGAGGCTCATCTGCCGCGACGTGCAGCAGCGACTCGGCACCACAGAGGCCGGTGGCGTGCGCCGGCTGCGGATGCACTCGTTCTTCAGCGGCCTCGACTGGGCCAGAGTGGAAGCCAAGAAGTGCCCGCCGTCGTTTGTGCCCAGCGTGAGTGGACTCGGCCGCCGTATGTGCCTTGTTTGCCGTGACCTGCAGGCTGACCCAAGCTTGGCTCTCAGTCAAAGCAGGCCAACTTCGATGCCACGTACCAGCTCGCCGAGCTGCTGCTCGACGAGAAGCCACTCAAGGCCAAGCCGCGCAAGAAGAATCGCGAGGTCCCCAGCGAGGAGGTGCCTGAGACGGCACTAACCAAAGGGCAGCGTGCCCTCGAGGAGCGCTTCACCGTTTACGACTTCAGCAAGGCCAGGCGCGACGACGGCGCGGCCACCATAGCAGCCAGCACCCCATGAGAAGTCGCTCCAGACCCACCCACGCTGCGCGCCGTCCTTGGCGTGCCCATCCTCCCCCTCTCACCTGCATATGCACATCCGATCCTGTCATCACACATCACAACCCCTCTTTGCCAGCCTTCTTTTTTGATTTCTTTTTTGTTTCCTTGGTGGCCGAATAGCCTCCACCGTTGTGTTTGTTTCCCACCCGCACCCGATCATGCCCCCTACAGCACCCTTCCTCTCTCTCTCCGCCACACCGCCTGCCCGCCGGTTCTGCTCGACCACCCGCGTGCTCCACGCGCACGCCCTGCTCGGCCAGGCGCCGTCTCACCCACCCCGCCATCGTGCGCAAACCACCAATATTTGCTCGCCGACCCAGTGCCCCTGTTGCCCATCCACCAACCCACCCCGCCATTCCTCGCTAGACACGGGCATGATGCACGCCACTGGCCACGCCGCTGTTTCCGACCAAAGCCATAAAACCCACAATCATCGCATGTGCACTTCATTCCCGCGTGTACACGGGCCTTCTATACACCAGCGCCAGCGGCACGCACAAAGCCAGCAGGATGCACATGGCCATGCACACCCAGAACCAGCCGACTGCAGAATACAGCACAGAGCCCACAATCGGGCCAAGCAGAAACCCAACCGAGAACGCCATGTTGAACAGGCCGTATGTGCGTGCAAACGCCGTGTTGGGCACGCATGCCGAGATCTCTGGAAGCGTCGGCGCAAGACCAAAGATGAGGCACGTCGCAAAGATGAACAGCACCACGACAAACGAGGCGATGTTTGGCATCGTGATGCCGAGCACCGGCGCGACGCATGCCGCTAGAGCCATGCTGACTGCCGAGACGGCGCGCAGACCAAAGCGGTCGTAGAGGTGACCGGCAAGCGGCGTGAAGATGACGCCTGGAGCCACCACGGCCATGAAGACGTATCCCGTCAGCTCAACGTCAAAGCCGAACTGGTCGCGCAGCTTGAGCGACAGTGTGCCCTCGAACACGGCCGTCGTTGAGCCGGCGGCGACAATCAGCAGCAGGTTGATCAGCACAGCCGGCACGCAGACGATCTGGAAGAATGTCGTGGGCGGCTTGCGCGGGGAGGGAAGTCGCAGGGTCTTGTTTGTCTTGACCACGACCGTCTGCGAGCCAGCGTCGACGGCGGCCAGTTCGACGGCATCGGCGTCGTTGCTCTCGGCGTGAGTGGCGGTCTCGATGCTGCTGGGCGTCGCGGCGTCCGTGCTCTTTGCCTTGGCGCCGCTGTCCATTGCTGGACGTTCGTCAATGAGCAGCCGACCGGCAAGATCGACGGCGACAATGACGGCACAGAAGATGAACGGTGTGTTGTATCCGAGTCGGGCATACAGAATGCCGCCGATGGGCGGACCGCCGAGCTGTCCAAGAGAGTAGGCACCAAAGAATATTCCCATCGCCACGCCCAGCTCGCCTGGCTCATGCGTGTCGGCAACCAAGGACAGGCACAGAGTCCACGCCGCACCGCTGGCCATGCCCTGCAGCAGCCGCGAGATGGCGAGTGCCCAGAACGACTTGGCGACCATGAACAGCAGCGTCGCGACCATCAGCAGGACGAGGCTGCCGACCATGGGCCACTTGCGGCTCGCCATGCGGTCGCTGAGGGCTCCCATGGCGGGCGACATGACGAGCAGGCCGACAGCGTAGAAGGCCAGCAGGATGCCGATGTCGCTGTCGCGGCCGCCATATGACTCGACAATCTGCGGCAGGACTGCGGCCGCCGTTGTCAGCTGCTGAATCGGGGTGTGGCCGACGATGCTGGGAGCACGGGGGCGAGGTGCACCCACAGGGAATGATGACGCCGTATGCGGCAATGTCGACAAAGGCGCCCAGCGCAGCGACGGCGACAATGAACGGCTTGGCCGCGCGCCAGCTCCGCGGTGCGTCGGCCGGTGCCGAGGCCGCCGCTGCGGGAGCGGGTGTCGCTGCCGCACCCGCGGCTTCCACTGATTCAGCCATTGCAGCAAAACGCAGACATGCGCACGACGGTTTTATAATAAAGTGGGGGCTCCGCCCCCCTTCAACACACACACGACGGTTTTATGTTGTGCTGCGGATCACCCACGTCACCGCGCCCAGCACGCCCTTGACGGAAGAATCCGGCGGATCACTGGCGGATCAGCTGGGCGTCGTGGCCATAATCCGCCGCATTTCCTCGCACACGGCGACCACGACCAGCACGGCCGCCAGCCCGAGAAAGGCGGCGGTCTCGCCCACCATCGGCCGCCACCACGGCGCAAGACCCCATCCAAGCAGCACGCCGCCGAGCAGCACCCGCACAATGGTCACCGCCCCGACCCGCGCGCGCACGGTCGCCCATTCAAACTCGGCCGCCTGCAGCCGCATCTCTTCCGACACGGCGCTCGCGACGGACAGGAACCCGACGGCGGCGAGCACGGCCACGGCGGCGCCGGCCGCGACAAACACGATCGAGATGGCGGGCCACGAGGCAATGAGCCTGCTTGTGCCGCCCGCAAACGGCTGGCCGGACGCCACGTTGGCTGCGGCCGCGAGATACGCGACGCCCGAGAGCGCCGGCGCGACGGTCGACGCGGCGCCCGTAAAGTCGCCTGCGGCGGACATGACGACGGGCATCCTGGGCGCGAAGCCCGCGATGCCGAGGAACGACTGGTAGCTCGCTGCGAGCTGCAGCTGCATGCCCGCGACGAGCACCACGACGGCGGCGCGCAGCGGCATGTGCAGCCACCGCGTCGCCTTGGCAATCAGCATCGACCGCCGCAGCATGCGGATCTCGGTCTCGATGCGGCGCACGCTCGACTTGTGGTTGGTGATGACGATGCCCGCGGATGAGGTGACGGACGCCATGCGCGACTGCCGCGTCGACGACATGCTCGAGTCGAGCGAGCTGATGAGCACCTGCCCGACGGCGCTCGGCCGCGCGCCAGAGTCGATGCTGAGCGACCCGTGCCGGCTGTCGGATGCGCTTGTGCTGGCGTCGTATCCGCCCTTTGTGCTCAGCGGGAGCACGTCCGTCTGCACGTTGCGCAGCACGCGCCAGCCAAAGACGTTGGCGTAGACGGTGTGCAGCGAGAGCAGCACGACCATGCCCGCTGCGCCGGCGACAAAGCACACGAAGCTGAACTTGACCGACACGAGCGAGTCTGCAAAGGAGACGCCCACGCGGGTCTGGAACAGCTGCGCGGCGCCAACGACAAACACGGCCGTTGTAAAGACGATCATGCGCGTGACGGACTGTTGCGTCCACACGTACCGCCGGCGCTCTTTGGCTTGCTCGAGCGCCGCCGTCGACTCGGGGTCGCCCGGGCTGCTCGCGGGCTTGCTGCCGACGCGCGCGGATCCAAACCCAAACCCGAGGCTGGTCGCTCCCTCGATGCCCTCGACGCGCTGGCGGCGCAGCCGCTCCCGGCGCTCCTCGAACCACACGTCGAGCAGATCCGACGCGATGCAGCACGCCACATCGAGCGCGACGCCGGCGGCGAGGAACAGCGTGACGAGGTCCTTTTGCGAGATGCACATGGCCACGAGCCACATGGAGAACGGTAGGACCATGATCAGTCCTTTGGCGACGAGCAGCGTGGCCCAGATCTGGTCGAACGCGGCAACGAGGATGTGCGTCAGGGCCACGGCGCCCTTGCCGCAGAACAGCAGGACCAGGAACGCGCCGAGGTTGTCGTCGACCATGAGGAAGACGGACGGCGCACCCCACGCGAGGCCAAAGAGCACGACGAGACGCGCGGCCGTGTAGATAAAGTGCAGCGCGTCCGGCTTGGCAAAGAGATGGTCGTGCATGTGGATGACCTGGTACACAAACACGTCCATGGGCACAAACACGAGCGCAAAGTTGCGCAGCGTCGTGACGGTCACGGCCGCCGCGTCGGCCTGGAACGCAAGCAGCGTGCGCAGCAGACACACGGCCGCGAGCGTGTCGGCGAGCGTCTCGGTGTTGATAAAGTGGTGCTGCTGCGCAAACTGCATCGCAAACGGCTGCCCAAACGGCGGCAGCGACGGCGGGTGCTGCGGGTTCATGCGCGGGGTCGCAAACAGCGGCGTCGGCCGCGCACGCCGCGAGGCCATGAACCGCTGCCGCATCGCGCCGAGCGACATGGACGCGCGCGCGCCGTGCGGCGTGCTCGTCGAGCTGCTCGACCGCCACCACAGCAGGTTGTCGCTCAGGCTCGCCCGCCCCGCCGCCACGCCGTCGATGGTGTCGTCGCCCGTGCTGCTCGCAATGCTCAGGCTCCGGCCCATGATGTTGTTGGCCGCACGGCGGCCGAGGCTGCTGCTCAGCGGCAGATCCAGCACCACGTCCTGCTGCTCCTCCTGCTCCTTGGCGCCCACGCCCTCCTCGTCGTTGCTGTTGCTGCTGTTGCGCTTGCCGGCGTCGTCGCCTGCCTCGGACCTGCTGTGGGCGCCGCCGCTTGCATCTGGCGCCAACGTGTCCGCGTGCCCGCCCGCGGCGTGCGCGGCGCTCTGGCCTGCATCTGCCGCGTCGTCGTTGCGGTCGCTGTCGCCGACAACGAGGATGGAGCGGCCCGAGACGCTCTGGCGCGACGCTTCACCGGGCAGGGAGCCCGGCTCGGCGTACTGCACCCCACTGCTGCCGCCGGCGCTGCCGCCGCCTCGGATGCGTTTGGGCATCGCCGTGGGTCGTGCAGCAAGATGAGGCCAGGCGCGGGGGCGGGAGGAAGCACCAGCTTCTTATTCTGAACAACAAGGGCCCCCCTGTGTCTTTGCATCGATGCGGAGTCGGGATATGACGTTGCCGCCGAAGCGTTCAATTGATGATGCCGCTGGGCGGAGACGCGAGTGGCGCGAGCGGGCGGATCAGCCGCGGGGTCAGTCGGACCACCAGGCCGTGCTTGAGCCGCCTGGTCATGAGCGAGACGAATTCAAGGGTCTGCCCCGGCTCGAGCGCGAGCTGGAAGCGGTCCACCAGCTTGACCAGGGCCATCTGCGCGGCCAGTGTGCGTCAGTGTCGGCTGTGTGTGAAGCAAAGGCTTGCTGCATCGACAGCAACACCGAACCTTGATCTCGATCAGCGCGAGCTTCTGGCCGATGCAGTTCATGGGTCCGTCGCCAAAGGGCACAAACGAGCCCGAGTGCGGCTTGAGGCCGTCCCAGCGGTCCGGGTTGAAGCGCTCGGGCTCGGGCCAGTACTTGGGGTCGCGCTGCACCTCGTAGAACCCCAGCATGGTGTGCATCTGCGGCAGCGCGAGCGCGACCCAGTCAGCGATCCACCCACCGGCCGATATATCAGCCCATGCAGCCGCACTTTGGCGGGGATCACAAAGCCGTTGTATTCGATCTCTCTGGTCGTCTCGCGGCCGATACGGATGATGACGGGGTTGAGGCGCTGCGATTCCTTGACCACAAAGTCGAGGTATCTGGCAAGGCCGCGAGTTTGGTCAGCGAAACATGCCATATCAGCATTTTGCATGCCAAACAGTCACTCACTTGAACTCGTGCATGTTGTCAGCCGTCATGCCGTCCTTGAGGGTGGGCAGCACCGCTCTGATCTCAGCCGCCAGGCGCTCCTGGACGTCTTGGTGGCGCGCAAGCTCCATGACGAGAAACGTGAGGGTGTTTGCTGATGTTCTGCGGGCGAGATATTTGCGTCAGCGGATGGTCAAAAAGGCCAGCCAAGGTCCAAGGACCGCACTCATGGCCCGCAAAGAAAAACCCGATCATCTCGCCGGCGACTTCCTCCTGGGTCAGTGCGCCGGGCTCGTCGGCGCCAATGAGCAGGCGGTCGAGGATGTCCATGGCCTTGAGGTCCTTGGGCTCGCTGCGGGCCATTGCGGCGTGCTTCTCGGCAATCACCAGATCAAAGAGGTCGTTTAAATGGCGACGCACGCGCATCACGCGCGGCGAGTTTGGGCCGACTCCCAGCAAGCCCCACAGCATCCTCGGCCACGGCGCGCGCTGCGGGCATCGGGTCATGCATCACGGTGGGCAAGTCAGCATCTGTGCCACCACAGTGAATCTGGCGGTGACACCCACCTTTATCACAATGCGAGATATGTCCTCGATGACACTAAAGATCTGCAAGGGTGCGATTCCGTGTGTCAGTCGGTGTCTTTGCAGGTGCGCCCACCAAACTGACGCCCACCTCGCTTCTCTGACCGCCGCGCAGCGACTCGGTCGCTTTGCAGTCAAACGAGAATCCAACAAGACCGCTGCCGACACCTCCCGAGTCAGCCAGCGGCTGCAGAGCGAGCCAGACAGAGCAAGCACCACCGCACATGACATCAAACGTGAGCGCAGTGAACTCGGCGTGGATCTCGACCACGGCGGATCCGCTCGCCGCGCTACCGGCGAGGCGCTCAAGGTGGTCGACGAGCCGGTCGGCCACGCGGCCGATAAACGGGGCCGCGTTGCGGAGCTGGGTGGGCGTGAAGGCCGGCTGCAGCTGCTTGCGGTGGCGCCGCCACCTGTCGCCCGCAGGCAGCAGAAAGAGTGCGTCTCCCAGCAGGTCCCTGGCAAATGAGGGCGGGTTGTTGCCGCGGGGCCGATGAGCATGATCCCCGGGGTTGCACAGGCACGTGCCGTGCGGCCGAGTCGGCCGAACCACCCGCGCGGCACTCACGCGGCCGTCTTGTACGCGACCTCGCCCTTGCGGAAGGTGTCGGTGTCTGTGAGCGCGCGGTGGATGAGGGCGGCGTCCATGGTGCGCAGGAACGTCCTGAGAGACCGCGGGGCGTGGGGCGCGGGCGGTGGGCGGAGTCGACGGGATGACCCGAGGGGCGTGTGAGTCCGGCGCGGCCGTGCCACCGGGCATTCTCAGCGTCATCGTCGCACGAGGGGCCGCCGCCACCACCACCACCACCGCGAGAGGCACCCCTCGCCCAGCCACCGGCCGCCACCGAGCGGCACGCACCTGCCCGGCACGCTCAGGGCGATAAGCGGCCCGAACTTCTCAAAGTACAGCTGGAACAGCTCGAGGGCCTTGCCCCTGCTCGCGTAGCTGGGGCGCCGCCACGGTTCCCAAAGGCATCAGCACCGCCTTGCGATGCAGCCCGCCATCAAAGGGGTCTCGGCCGCAGCCCGACGCACCTCGCGAGCACAGGCGCGTTGCCCAGGACGGGCAGCTTGAACGGGCCCGGGATGCGGCGCCTGGCGGGCATGTTGGGCACGATCACCAGCGCAATGAGCAGGCCGCCCAGCGCCGCGGCGGCAACCGAGAGCGGGTCGGCACCGCCCATGGCCGCTGCGATCTTTGCCAGCATCGAATGCGCGGGGTCCTGCGGCATTGCTGCTGCTGCTTGCAGATGCCGCGGAAAGTCGCGGCAAAGCACAGCGCCCGAGCTTGAGGGGCAGAGGGAGGGGCGAGGGGTGCACCCGTGCACTCGAGTGAAGGCGCGGGGGGGGGGTTCATTGAAATGAGGGCGAGAGGATGCTCAAATACGAGGCGTGAGTGCGACGCGGAGGCCGTGCTTGAGGCCTGTGGTGATGGTCGTGACGTAGCTCAGGTCCTGGCCGGGAACGAGCGCGATGCGGAAACGCTCAATGAGGCGAATGATGGTCATCTGCGTGGCCAGTGTGCGTCAGTGTCGGCTGTGTGTGAAGCAAAGGCTTGCTGCATCGACAGCAACACCGAACCTTGATCTCGATCAGCGCGAGCTTCTGGCCGATGCAGTTCATGGGCCCGTCGCCAAAGGGTACAAACGAGCCCGGGTGCGGCTTGAGGCCGTCCCAGCGGTCCGGGTTGAAGCGCTCGGGCGCGGGCCAGTACTTGGGGTCGCGATGCGCCTCGTTGAACGCCAGCATCAGGTTGGTCTGCACAAACACGCTCAGCACAAGCCCGTAACACCGGCGAAAGGGCGAAAGCAGACTCACGCCAGCAGGGATGATGCGGCCGTTGTAGTCGATGTCACGGGTGGTTTGGCGGCCGACACGGCCAACGACGGCGTGCAGGCGCTGCGACTCCTTGACCACAAAGTCGAGGTATCTACACCGCATCGCACGCGGTCAGCAGCCGCTCAGAAGCCAAGATGGCGAGAATCACGCTCACTTGAACTCGTGCAGGTTCTCGGCGGTCAGGCCCTCCTTGAGGCTGGCGAGCGTGGTCTTATTCTCTGTGTAGAGGCGTTCCTGGATCTCGGGGTTGCGCGACAGCTCCATCATCAGGAGCGTCAGAGTGTTTGCCGTTGTCCTGCGGGTGTCGCGCATAGGCGTGAGTCAAGGCGCGCAGAAGGATCATAATCGCACACGGAGCAAGCCAACGCACTCGTGGCCGGCCAGGAAAAACGCAGCCATCTCGCCAATGACCTCATTCTTGGTGAACGTGCCGAGCTCTTCGCTGCCGAGAAGCAGGCGGTCGAGCACGTCCATCGTCTTGGGATCCTTTGGCTCTCGCGCGCGGGAGTTGGCTGCGTGGCGCTCCTCGATGACGCGGCCAAAGAGGTCGTCGAGGAACTTGCGCACGCGTAGGGGACGCGGGGACTTGAGGCCGATGCCGTGGTGCTCCCACGTCGACGGCGGGCGGAAGACGCGCTGGTGGCACGGGTCAGCATCGGCGTCTTGTGCGCGATCGGCGTGCATAGGACTGGTCCCACCTGCTGGAAGATGATGGGCACGTCCTCGAGGATCTCGAAGCTCTGAAAGCACGGTATTGTGTGAGCCGCAGCAGGATCCAGATGCAGCGTACGAGAGACTGCAGACAAACCTCGTTTGCGGTGCCCTCATGGAGCGACTTGATTGCGTCGAGGTTGAAAGAGAAGCCGATGACGCCGCTGCATCGAGTCGTCAGCATTGCGTCTGGTTGTGCCTGCTCCAGAGAGAGAGCGAGCGGCACCGCACATGAGGTCAAAAGTGAGCGCCGTGAACTCAGAGTAGATATTGACTGTGGCGCTGCCGTCGTGCTTGGCCGCCAGATCGGTAAAGTAGTCTGCCAGCTTGCCCACAACGGGGTCAATGACCGTTGCGGCGTTGCGGAGCTGCAGCGGGGCAAACGCCGGCTGCAGCTGCTTGCGATGCCGCTTCCACTGCTCGCCGGACGGCAGGACAAAGAGGGCCTCTCCGATGATGTCACTTGTGAATGTCAGCCGAGGCGGCGACGCAGGAGTTGCATGCAGCCGCGACCCACGGCACGCGCTGGCCGGCGCGCTCGCTGCGGCGGAAGCTCGTCGTGTCGGTGAGCGCGCGGTGGATCAGCACGGGATCCCTGACCGCGAGGATGAGGCTGCGTGCACGTGGCGGGCGTGGGGCGGTCAGCAACACGGCCCATTTCTCCGCGGACCGCATTCACGAACACTCACACGCCGAACGCCGACAGCGAGAAGACGGCGCCGTACTTGGTGAAGTACTGGTGGAACAGCTCGTGCGACTTGCCCGTGTTTGCATACCTGCGCAAGAGCCGGGGGCGAGAAGGAGGGGCGGTGCGTGAGCGCGGGCGGAGTCGGCCTCGCGCGCCTCTGACTCTGGCTCACTTGGCGAGCGCAAGCGCGTTGCCGGCAATGGGCAGCCGGAAGGGGCCGGGAATGCCATGCTTGGTCGGCAGGTTGGGCACGACGAACAATGCAACGACGAGGCCGCCCACGGCGGCGATAGCAACCGACAACGGGTCGGCCTTGACGCCGACGGTGGCCACTCTGGCAACGAGCGAGCGCACGAGGTCCGAGATCATTTGCGAATGGGGTCAAGTGTGATTTGGGCGTGCGCGGCGATTAAATAGGGGGTCCGAGCGGCCAAATAGACTCCATTGGACGGGAAGTTTAAGAGCGAGGCAAATCGATCAGAGCGGCCAAATAGATGTATGCGTAATAAAGTGGGGGCTCCGCCCCCCTTCAACACACACACAGCGGCCAAATAGATCGACGGGGGGCTTCATTGGGCGTGGCCGGCATGGAGCGGCGAATCACAGGCGCAAGATGCCCGAGCCCTGTTGCCCCTGCTGCCCCTGCTGCCCTTGCTGCCCCTGCTGCCCTTGCTGGCCCTGTGTCGTGCCGGGCTGGCTGTTGTCGGGGCGACGCGGTGGATCTGCCGCGCGCGGGGCGAGGCGGCCGGCGGCATCGGACTGGGGCTGCGCGGGCCGCGCCGACGGATCGGGCGGGCGGGCAGCATACGCCAGAGAGCGCTGAGCAGTTTCTGCGGTGATGGCGGCGCGCTCTGCCCGCAGGATGGCCTCGATCAGCACGGAGAATATCTGATCCTCAAAGTCCTGGGACGCGGTTCTACTCTGCTGCACGCGTATAGGCGCACCACCGACGGGCCGGATCCTGTCGAGCGATCCGAACGACGCGGAGGATTGTGGCGGACGGTCTGGCGCCGCTGCGGGCGAGCGGGCTGAATCGGTCGATATGGATTGTGGCGCGGGGTCAGCCGACGAGGGCAGCGGCGCGCCAGGCAGCGGCGCGGCAGGCGAGGCGGAGGAGATCTCGCCGTATGAGCGCGGCGGCGGCGGCGGCGGCAGTGATGTCCGACCCGAGCCTGCGCATGGATGCAGCATGAATGCAGGCATGAGCGACTCTGGTCTGCGGCAGCCGGGCATGAGAGCGGGCTCACCCAGGCCAGAGAGCGCTGTGGGGGCGATCCTGCCAGCGAGGAAGCCGACGGGGCTTGTTCCGCGCGAGACGGCCGAGGCGGCGACGGGCCTGTGGTTGAACCCGCGCACGGCGCCAAACAGGGGCGGGAAGGGCTGGGCGCTGGCCATGTCGTCGTCGCGCCGCTGCGCGCGATGCTGGATCTCGTCGACGCGCGAGATCCAGGGCGAGGCGAGGCTGCGCAGGACGTCGGTGTCGGCCCAGCGCTGGCCAAAGTAGGGCGGGTCAAAGAGCTGCTGCTCGCGCGACGTGAGGGTGGACCAGAGCAGCTCGACGGTGGCCTCCTTTGCGGCGACGGTCATGCGGGAGAGCAGGCCGCCGAGGAAGTCCCTGAGGTCGTGGTCTGCGAGCAGGCGGGTCTGGGCGAGCAGGCGGGCGACGAAGGC